>JAZHYW010059140.1:0-180998 GCA_037355805.1 Ixodes ricinus | reverse complement strand
GGTTACGTATTACCCGTGGGCACCTACCGCCACCTAGGCGCTGGAATGGGAACGAGAAGGTTCTGGAAGCGTCGCGCACGTTGAGATCTTTCGACTCTTTCGCCGACTTGAGGAGTGCCAGAATGCACAGAAGGGTTCGAGAAAGGAAGAGAAAGCTCGGTTGCAAAACGCGCGAGTATTTGAACGGAGATTTAAGCGTCGGCTCAATGGAGCGCGTCAAAATCATGACGTCGTGCTAACGAAGTTAAAACGAAGTGGCATCTACTGCCATCTGGACGACGGAATGAGAAGTTTCCTTCACTGTCAGGAACGTTGGCGAACTTTCGCGAACTTGAATCCGCCCAGCGTGCGCAAAAAGGTTCCAAAAAAGAAAGAGAAAAAAAATAATTCAGTTTCGAAAGAGCGCGAATATTTGAAGAAAGCTTGTGCGAAACTCCCTTTATTAGCCTGTTTGCACCAGCGGTTCACACACACACAGCTATGGTGTAACGGGTGTAACACAGCAGCGTTTGACTATGTCGAAGGAACTTACGTCGACAATCGACAGCGATTATCATTTTGCTACTATACATTTAACATATAACTTCTGTAATTACAAATACCTTTCTCGAAAAGCAGACATACGAAACTGATTCGAATGCCGTTTATTTTGGCAGGATTATTTTTACGTTCAGCGTATTTGTTCGCAAATTGCTTCATCGTTTCGGTATATATTCACAATGTAATGATCACCATTTGTGCCAGTTTGTTAGGCTAAGTCTACTCGTATGAACAGGAGAGATAGAAAGCTTTGTCGTCGAGTTCTGAGCATAACAAAAGTTATATTTACGGCAAAATTATTATTATTTTTTTTTCTAGAGCAATTTTTTTTGTTTCTTCCTATTTTTTGGGAAAGAGAGGTAGACAAAAAAAAAGAAAAGAAAACAACTATTTGTGGCTTGACGAACGTCTAGAATAATCAAAGCCTGCGCGCTAGAGTTTTGAGTCATCGTTTGGCTGAGCCAATCCCATCGACGTGCAGAAGGACACTGACATCGGGTTCGAATTGAATTGCCGAGCTGGCGTCATCCGACTGTTCTCTGGAGGAAAGGGGGCCTTGATCATTCTAGTCTGCAGGCCTCGATTATCGAAGCTTGCCTTTACATAAGTTGCGTCATGTATGCACTCCCTACCCCTTCCCCTGGCTATGCAACTGGTCTGTTCCAATAAAAATTAAATCTCAATTGATTCATTTGTTTCTGCTCCTAGCCTCTCGCTTTCCGACCTCTTTTGAACAAACCTGAACTCTGTGGCTCCTCCGCAGGTTCGTTAAACCACATAAACAACTTGATAAATGTAGAGGTTTGAAGCAAAAATTGAGTTCTGTACTTCTGCGATGGCCCTTTTTCATTTTTGCTTTTTGGTGTGCTGGTACCACTCTTGTAGTGTCAGTAAGAAATAAAGTAATGAGGAAAGTGAGCTTAGGCATTCTGTAAAAACACAAAATAACGTGCCCTAACGTCTGCTCGGCGTGTAAATACTTCTGTTAGTGACTTTAATCAGTGTTGTGCCCGTTACCGAAAAAAGTAACGAAATAGCGTTACTCGTTAGTTTGGTAAAAATTAACGCGTTATTGAGCTACGTTACTTTTTTACAAACGTAACGATATACCGTTACCGTTACTTTTCAAAAATAACGAACGTTACTTTTACGTTACTTTACGTTACTTTTGTGTTCGAGTACGTATGTTTGGCAGCATGCGAACGGGGACTGCTGGAACACAACCAGCCAACCAACACCCCTCATCTTTACGCCGGTTTTAGTAACAGTCCGGTTCATACTATTACCAGAGACTGATTTACTTCACTATGTGGAACAGGACACCGGTTACCAGCACACTGGTTATAATCACTTGCTGCCTCTTACCAGCAATAACTCTTTCTTTTCTGCGAAAAAAAAAGGTTTCGTGTTTGTAAGTTTTCTTTCCAGGTTTAAAACTTTTTTATTTTTTATTATGACCTTAGGGAAGTAAAGACTAATCAAGCGAAAGATTCTTCTGTGTACAAAAGTGGGTCAGGAACTTTCAGGCAGCGAGGGGAAAGCGAGAGTAAAAAATTCCACAAAGGGTGTTTCTTTTTTTTTTGTAACTAGAGAAACGAGCAAATCGCTTCGCCACTATGTCCACTGTTTTAAACGGATGTCTCTCACTCCCTCCCCCCCCCCCCCCGCTGTCCACCTCTGCTGCACAAAGCAGAGGGGGAAGAGGAGGAGGGGAGGGAGGGGGCTGTAACGCAGTCGTTCGTTCAAGCCTTGTGGGTGGTGACACTATGAAAAAAGAAAAAAAAGGAGGACGAACGGAATTAGCTGGTAGCCGAAGGTTTTTTTCGCCTTCGAGAAGCGAGATAGTGTCGCCTTTCAACGGATGTCTTTTTTGGTCAGAAAGGTTTTTTTTTTTTAAGTTTACTGTGACGGATGCTGGTTCCGTGCAGCGATAAGCTTGTGCAGGATTTTGAGATGGATGGGTGAATAGATGGACTGATAAGTGGAAAACCAACCGTTTTAGGAAATCGAAGGTTCAGAAGTCTTAGCAGCAAGTAATGGCATTGCCTGGGCATTGCGTGCTCGAGCGCAAGTAGTTGCCCCTCGAGCAGAGAAGCTAGATCCTCCATTGAGCTTAGTGACCTAAATTTAGATCCCCTAACGTCTCCAGTTTTATGCACAAGATTGCTATTCTAAACGTTAGATCAGGCGTCGTGACCTTTTCCCAAATACCTAATGTATTTCACCAGTTTTGGTCAAAAGTAACGAGTAACGAGTAACGCAATTTGATAGCCGATACCGTAAAAAAGTAACGAAAATACTTTACTCGTTAGTCATTCAGAATACTAACGAGTACGTTACTGCGTTAGCGAAAAATGTAACGCGTTACCAGTAACGTCGTTACTTGCAATTGCAGCATCAACACCGACTTTAATACATTTGTGCTAGAAACAAAACAACAATCGGCTATCATGAACTGTTCAAGAGACCTATGGTAAACATAATCAAAAAACAATGAAGAAGAATAAAGCTTTGAAAGAAGACGTTTATACTTTGTATTAGGCGTTACAAATGACCCTCGTAAACAACTTGGAGTGCATTTCTAAATCTATATGCTACAGTACTGGTCCTCAGTTCGAGATCAAAACACTATGTTGAGTAACTTAACCGTGAAAATTATTCCCTACGGCTCAGTGAAAAGCTAAATCAATTTTACGTACGAATGTATGCAAGAGTTGTATTTAAATATTTTATTTTACTTTTACATTCGATGTCACCTTCTCCGCTACACACGGCTTTTTTTTGATGGACGAGAAAAACCAGAAGACAACGAACGCCTTCAACAAACCCTTCGAAAAGTGGAAGTCTGTTCCTAGGTTGTCCCAATGTGAAAACAATCACGATTGCCCGTGCTTCTTGCTTCTTGACTCAGGGCTCAGGTAGTAGCCGCGTCCCACGCAACAAACGACAGCGACACACGACAACGAGCGACAAATGACGCCTGACAGACAGCCAGTTTGTTTGCCGAGTGCGCCGTCCCACAGGCGGACACGACGCAGGATACGGGAACACGGAAACTTGTTTCACTAGTGTGGACTGGAAGTTGTCAACAACAAAGCACTTCAAAAATACTACAGACAAACACAGGCATGGCGACGCGGTTTTCGCGTTTTGCTCTTTGGGCGTGAAACACGCCGACAAACACAATGAAAGCGAAGACGACAACTTTATTTCTTCATTGAAGTTTCCGCTGGTCTTCATTTGCCGTTGGCGCACTTTCAGCAAACAGTCGTGACGATTGACACTCCAAATTTTCCGAACTATAGAATTCCTGAATCCTTCCTCTTTGGGTCATTCTAGGTGAGCGCCATGGAATTTCACGCTGATTGTGAGAATGATTTAAACCTGATATCCAAATGATCGAGGCCAGGCGTTTTTTTGGGGAACACACGGCATCCTGATTATTACAGAACGTGATGACCAGTCTCTCGCCTGTCGGAATGGCTTGCCGGAACGTCGTGTCCTACTTCATGGTGGGAGGTCTACTTGATCAGTCCTCGAACGTCAACGTATCCATCCTGATGCAGGCGCGACCTCGGCGTCTGAAGCAGCACTTCGCACTCCAGGTTTTCGCGCAATACACGAGCCAGCAAACTCCCTTCCGCAACACGACCGCCGTAAGCGCCACGACCACAGAGTTTTGCGGTCTGTCTTTCGCCGCCAATCTCGCATTGGCGGAGAAGCGGTCACGTGCACGGAGCTGGATCCGACCTCGTGCGGAAAGCGACCTTCGCAGGAGCAGAGTTTCGGCGGATCAGGTTTCTCGCTCTTAGTTTGCGAAATATACATCCCAGACGAAAATAGAACGAACTGGGAGGTTCCTTGACCATTGAACATTATGTGTAGCTACCGGATACGGTATAATCACGCGTTGTTTTATAACGCGAGCGATGTTTTCAAAACATGTTTTCAAAGTCTGGGAAGAAGACGACGTCGAAGGACGATTGCGTAGCTCGCGCATCCGGTGTTCTTGCAGAAGCCGATGGTCGCTTCCCACAGTGCGGCCTTGATCCAAACATGGCAGCCCCGGTACTCTACTGCGGCAACGATCAGTGGCCGCCAAGGCCTTCTCTGAAAGTCAGAGCGGCGGAGCGGAGCCACGTGAGGCGGGAGGAAGGGTGAGGAAGAGAGGCAGAGACAAGGGACAAGCGAGGAGAATCGAGATGTTCCTCGGTAGGACTGTTTGCGTCGGCTCCAAGTTCAACGACAACAAGAATCTGTTCGTCGTCGGTCCGGGTGTGTTGGTCGTCATGTGGGACGGCATCAGCGACACCGGAACTTCGTGGGGTCGCCGGACGAAAATCAGTGTTTGTCGCTCTAGGTGGGACGTAGCAGACAAGTGTGCGCCATCGCTGCCTCTGCCGCGTGGCGCTGCGTGGAATGAATACTGAAATATCTCACCTTTCCCAATAAATCGAAAACTCCATAAAAAAAACATTTTGCAGTTCTCACCCGACACAAAACAATAAAGAACGTTTCCATTCCGTTTTTGATCGGCCCAAAAACATTTTTTGTTTGTTTTGATTTTGTGATCGTTTCGACACTCTGGCTAAAACAGACCGTCACACTGAGGTTGACCAAGAAACAAATTAGTCGTTACTTGTTTATATAGCGGGAGTTTAGTCTCGCCAGAATATGGCGACATGGTTATCCACCGTTAGATGAGGAATTTTGCCAGTGCAGTACGATTAAGCTAGCCTGGGGTTCCAGATCGAAACGGGACAGGGGTGGGATTGAACTGCAGGATCCTGAGGTTGACCAACTTCTTGCTGTCTGTAAACATACACATAATACAATTAGAACAAGAGGCCGAGGGAGCCTGGAAATGTTGGGTATCTTTAGAGCTTGGATTATTTGAATAAAATATTCGAAGCTCTGAGATCGTCACAAGACTCAATAAAGTTTCTGTTTGCATGCGGAACAGACACCGCACGTTGGGAACTAGTACTTCTAAACTAAGTTTAGCTGCCAATTTAAAACAACGCTAACAGACACACTTTTTTTTCTTTTACCACTCTACAGTCGCTTAACCATCCCCCAAAGCTACCTTCACTCTAAAACAGGTTACCCATAATATATGTTTTTTATTGGTAAGGTTGAAGACACGTGCGTCATATTTCATGGATAGTTTCTAAATCAGTTTCATGGGCAGGGATTGGTGCGATAAACGAGCGAAGTCTTCGATGAGGCACTCCCGGTATTTTGCAGTGTTATGTTGTTATTGACATAAAACGTGCTTTTATTTTGTCAACACGAATGTGTCGCACTACGATTTACCACAAAGGTCCCCGGTGGAGGTATATTTTCTGCGACAGAATTTCATTAAATAAACATGCCTGACTGAAAAAAAAAAAAGTAAGAAACCCTTATGAAAGTGTTCCTCTGT
The DNA here is from genome assembly GCA_037355805.1 of Ixodes ricinus. Taxonomy (NCBI): domain Eukaryota; kingdom Metazoa; phylum Arthropoda; class Arachnida; order Ixodida; family Ixodidae; genus Ixodes; species Ixodes ricinus. Next base: position 175,033 of record JAZHYW010059140.1, on the reverse strand, counting down.
TGAAGCTGTGAAATCCTCTGTACACTGGCGGGCACGAGTGCGGGCTTTTGCGCCTCGATTCCGGCCCTGCTGCACATACCTTCGAACAGTCACCACCTGCTCTTCTTGCACGTTTCCTGCGGTGACGGTTGTTCCACCATTTAGTACAGTGGGTCAGGTCTTCTTTCAATCGACACGTGACTTTCTGAACAGACTTGTGCCCGTCTTGAATACTCTACTCAAGACACTGTATGTCAAACACTTTTGGATAGTATTTTGGATTCTTGCAAATACATTTAGTCGAGTATTTGCTACTCAATCTTTATTATACATTTCTCGCTATCTTGTACTCAGTATTTCGCTACTGCTGGGAACTTGGGGAAAAAAAAATCTTGTTGATGTTTCTTAGGAATTAGGAATCGCAAACTCCAGGGCAGAGATGAACCGATTGCAAATTTTGAGCCAAGCAACCGAACACAGAGCAGGAAACAAGGCACAAGTAAAAACAGTGCCCAAATGGCAAAATAAAGATCAAAGGGATAGGCCCCAAGTACTCCCACCTGTATGTGTCCTCTTGTCCACTCTTTTAAAAGCTGTCTTTGAATTGCACGCGTCACGCGCTTGGCGCTAGCAAAGTGCTGGTGACATCATCCGATTTGACACACTTTGTCTGGAGCCAGGAGTAATTGCGTCAGTGGAGGATTGTGACATCAACGCTCGTTACGATGACAAGAACCATTTTCGGGAAGTCGCCTGTTTATGAAGTTTCAGTACGAAAATGCGCGAATAGGATTTTCCTACGAGCAGCAGGTACTCCCTTGACCAAATAACCCAGATCCCGCTGGCTTTATTGAGGAGCTGCAGTGACCCAGATTGACTTTTCCCAAAGCCCCTTGTGGATTTGGGCTTAACTTTTGCTCCGGAGCTCATTCGAAAGCGTTTATTTGATCACCTTTCTAAATGCGCGCATTGTTTCGTCCTGGTTTTGGAAGCTGTAAATGAGGTGGAGTCATTTATAAATTCTATAGTCGGTGCAGGTTTTCTTTAACTGTTCAGGGAAACTCCCCTTTCCACTTTAGCATGGCGAACGCTGGAGAAAAAGTCGCCTCCTCCAGCCTGCTCTGCAATGGTGGAAAGAGGTGCGAGAAGCTTCCTCTGAACTCCTTAATCCTACTATAGTGGATTCTGATTCTTGGACTCTTGAGCACCTGACCTCAGTGCGTGAAGAATTGCAACTGGTGGAAAGGGGCAGGTAAGTGGGTCTGGAAGCGGGTTTGTGGACACTCTCCTGTCTTCTGATTTTCGCAGGTACAGTGCTCCTGCTGACGGTGGGGCAAAGTACATGCTATTGGCATGTGTGTCGTTCACTCGTGTACTCGTCGAAAGTCTAACTGCCTCATCAACTTCTAGTTCGGCTGTTATGGGATACACTAGTGCCGGACTACATGTCAAGTCCCCCGAATCGCGACGGGGCAACCTAGCTGCGGAATCCGTCATGAGTCGAGCCTGCTGTCAAGCCAAACCACGCTAGCTGCCATATCACAATACATGAGTCTAGTGCAGTGGCGTCACGAGGGTCAGCGGCACCCGGGGGCCGGGGCGGTAGCCCGCCGCGACCCCCCCTCCGCGTGGCCCGCCGCGACTGGCCCCTGCCCTCTCCCCTCGCGATCCGCCGTGACACCCCCCTGAGCGCTGCACCCAGGTCCGCCCCCCCCGCCCCCCTCAGACGCCACTGGTCTAGTGTGTTCCTAAAACATTTCTGCATGCATTATGTTGCATATCCCGAATTATTTCAGCCCAAATCCCAAATTGCGGCGTCAGGCGCATCTTGAAGGTCATAGAGATCAGAGCAAAAGTGATTTTTACAGAAAAATCATCAAATAAAGCTCCCCTTTCCTCACTTTTCTTCTATTACCTGCTTGCAATCTACTCGCCAAGTATCTTCAAATGTATGTCAATTACTTCTTCAAAGTTTTTGAACTCTACTCAAGATAGTTCGTACTGTAAGGGTGCTGAATAGTACTCTCTCTAATACATTTTCAGCCAAGTATTTAGGAGATCTAAATATTTGGTTGAGTATTTGGCACAGGACTGCTTTCAGAAAGGGGTCTGCTGGAACATCATTCGTTTCTACCTGCATACGGCATGGCATCCACCTGCAAATTACACCATAGCTCTCGGACAATGGCGTACCAACTTAGCTTGAGCGGGGGGGGGAAGCAAGAAACCAGACACCCCCCCCCCCCCCCCCCCCCCCAGCGCCGGGAGGCGGTGCTTCTGGTCTCCTCTAGGGCGCCGCCGGCCAAGTGTTATCCCTGCCCGGTGGCGGCTGATGCCTGCCCCCCCCCCCCTCCCCCCACACTCTAAGAACTGTGGAGGCGACCCCACCCCGTTTGGTACGCACATGGTATTCTAGTACACCATACCCATGGCCTCGGAGATCCTGAAGCGCACGCGCGAAGGGGATCTCGGAGGCCATGATTACACAGGTCTGATTGGCGCAAGTGCCGACAGATGGCGGCAGAGCCAGGGCGTGCGGCAGACTCGGAAAGAGGGCTTGGCATGCTTCTCTCTGACCAACCAGAAGCCGAAAAGAATCCCCTAGCGGTGGTAGCGAGAAACAGTTCTGATCAAAGGTCTATGTTCGTAAATGGTTTCAATAAGCGCGTAAGAGTGAAGTGTAGTAACTCTTTGTGGTTGAAAATAGGGTGCACGCTGTTGTTTTGATCATGATCATGCAGAAAGATGTAAGAAACGAATGCGCCGCTCAACTCTGTTTTGCTCGGACAGAGTGTGACCGCTCGGACGGCAGATTCCCGGCCCTCGGCGCTTGGCGTACGGATTATGTCGATCGTTCCGCTAGTCGCACTCTTCCACCATCATTTTGGATGAGCGTGATTGAAACATCACGTGCACCATATTTTCAGTCATTGAGAGTTACTCCAATGCAGTTATCAGGTTTGTCTCTCGCGACCACCGCCAGGGTATTATTTCCGGCTTCTGGTTGGTCACATTCGAATTTCTGAAGACGCCCTGGAACACGCCCAGCCCGCTTTCGGCCAATGGCGCCTCCTCATTTGTCTCCTATACTTCCCAACGAATGGCCAAACTCTACATATACGGCTCTGACAAAAGGTAAAGGTTTTCGATGTTGGCTTGCCGGCTGCAAACGCTTTCTATGATTTGAGTTGCATGAATCTCTACGATGCCAAGGCTGATGCCAAGGTGCAGTCTATCGCCATCTGTCGGCTGTTGCGACAACCATATTTGCATCTTTTGCACGCATTAGACCCCCTTTTCCCTCCCCCCCCCCTCCGGGCCCCCTCCCCCCAAAAGAAAAAGAAACAACAAACAAACAAAAACAGACGAATAGAAAAAAAAAATGTAGGTACGAGAAAGCGGTTTTATTTTCTAACTTCTTACACGGGCAAGTTCGGGCTCTGAAATCTTAACACACACAATCCACAATGTTCGCGAGCGCTGCTTTGTTTAAAAAAAAGCCGAAATAAACCAATAAACAAAGTGTCGTAAAAACTTAAAAAATATTAACATTTTAAAAGGTAATTGAAACTGCTTAGTTATAGAGCGAGCGAATGGAGAAATTTCGCCTCTTTTCTAGTTGTCTATAATTTAGTTCCAATACTAGAAGAACCCTAACATAAATTCCCTTTTCTTTTAAATTCTTCAGCCGCAAAAACAAAAAAAAATATAATAAAACACAAACACACACACACGGCATAGTTCGACTTCCTTGTTTTAGGGTTTATTTTTCCCTAAAACCAGGTGTTTTTTCGGGAGCATCTCGCTAAGGCCGATAGTCACATTACGGCCGAGAGTGCATTAAGGCCGAGAGGGGCGAAAGGGCCGAGAACTGCATTAAGGCCGAATAGGTCATAACGGCCGAGAACTGCATTAAGGCCGATACTCTCTGAATGGGCTGGTGTGGCCGCCTTCTCGGGTGTCGCGTTGGGGTTGACGACTTTAGTTGCCACCAAATAAGATAGATGGCGCCACATTGAGCTTGACGGTTGAAATCATCATATTTTCAGTCTCGTCAATCACTGTGGTCGCTTCGCAGATTACAATGATTGGCGCCCCGAATAGTGTAAACTACTTAATTTTCGGCAGGACCTAATTTTCGCCAATCGCCTACAATTCGCGAAAAGTAGGTCCCCCGAACAATTCCGTTAAAATGTAAACACATTAGAATCCATATTGAGATCTTACCGCGTCGCGAAAATTAGAACCCGCAAATTATTCCAAAACTACAGCTTTGACCTAATCGCCAAAAAAATAAATCGTTTACAGTATTCTGCGGGAAAGTAGACATGACATTTTTAAGAGTGTTTCTGTCGGTGACTGCAAATACTGCGGTTTTGGGTTTGTTTTCACCCGTCACGGCCGGCACCGGTCGGTACGCCGGCCTTGCCTATCCGAATTTTTCATGTATTTATTTGCTTTTCTGCGCTTTATCATTTCTTATTCGTTTGATCAGTAGTTCCTTCATCGGCATATTTGGATTATGTACATACACGCACACGTATTTCTCAAATAAATGCTATGAATTTAGGGCGCCTTTTTGGTATAACATTCCTACATTTTAATCACCGGCGTTTTAAGAGCTGAGTGCAACATTTTTTGTGTCTTTTCAATTTTTCAGCACTTTAAATAAATAAGTTATGTGTTTGATTCTACCGGGCGGCTACGAAAACGATGAGTGAGGTTGACTTTAAAATTTTATTTTCAGTCATTTTTTACAGTCCTTGTTTTTCGGTGACTAAATCCGATGTCGTATAAACAATCGGCGTTTATCGGGGCTTAGAAAACACTAAACGACGATCCCTCAACCTAAGGGAGCATGGGTGCGGGTTCACATACTCGGAAAACCGATGCCGATAATAATTAAAAGAAAAAAAAAATGGTTTCCCGGAAAAGAAAATTAAAAAAAAAATATAGGTAGCCTTCTCTTCAGTTCTGTGCGGGCTATATTCGGGATTAACGCAAAATAAAACCATCGACAAAGCTAGCTTTTATTATTTTTTTTGCCAATAAGTTTTTTTTTTATATTTAGGGTACAGTTAATTTGGGGTTTTTCGGTTGTCCCCGATTTCAATAAAACCGGCTCGGGGTTTACTTTTCGAGGCTTATCGGTTTATATTTGAAAACGCTCTTTTTATACATTTTGTATTTTTATTTAGGGTGTACCAGTTATTTGGGTTTTTCGGTTATCTTCGATTTCAATGAAACCGGCTGCCGGGGTTTACTTTTCGAGAATCCTATATATAATGAATTTTCTTTTTTTATATATAAAGTTCAAATAAGGCATATATAAGTATACGTGAAGCAAAAAACAAATCCTGACTCGTTCTCCTTTTCAAGAGGCGATTACTTTGGTCTATTTCAATATTTAGATAACGTAAACTGGGCACACATATACAACATGACTGATGTAAACTGTGCGGTAGCAGCGTTTACTAAACATATCGTATCTGCACTTGAGCGCTTCGTTCCTAAGAAACGTCCTCAAACAACTCGTTATCCTCACTGGTATTCTTTCGAGCTGAGATCAGCTTTAAGATCCAAATTGCATTATCATAGGAAATATAAGGCTTCTAACTCAGCGTTCTGGTACGCCAAATTTTCCGAATCACGTGCGCAGGCAAAGTCGTTGTTGCAGCGCGATAAGAGAGTGCACCATGAGTCAGCAGAGCGCAGTTTATATCGTGACCCATTGCAGTTCTGGAGGTACGTCAAGAACCGTACAGCCACAACTTCATCGACAACAAACATCGCTGACTCGTCTGGAATTCCGATTAGTGAACCCGAAGATGTAGCGAACGCTTTTGCGAGCTATTTTGCCTCTGTGTATTCTTGCAGCCGGAATGGTTTATCTGCGCCCGACGTTGCTGACAGTGGCAGCGATTGCCTATCAATTCCATTCTTTGAAAACGCTGACATTAAACTTGCAATCCAAAAACTAAAACCTAAGTTATCGGTCGCATTTGACGGTATCCCGAGTTTTATTGTCAAAGGATGCTCTTCCATTTTCACACCCATTCTAACGCATATTTTTAACCTTTCATTATCGACTTGCACTTTTCCTTCGATTTGGAAAAACGCGATAACCGTGCCGATACATAAGAAAGGAAGAACAGATGATCCAAAAAAACTATAGACCCATTTCATTATTATGTCCATTTGCAAAGGTTTACGAAATAGTACTTTCGGAACATATTTCGAGCTTTTTTAAACATAAGATCCTCCCCTCACAACATGGTTTTGTGCGCGGAAGATCAGTGGAATCAAACTTGGTGTCTTTTCTTAATTTCGTTTCGCCTATTGTGTGTCAGCGGGGTCAGGTTGACACTGTATATTTTGATATGTCTAAGGCATTTGATTTGGTTGACCACTCGCTACTTTTACAAAAGCTGAAATCGTACGGTATGAGTACTACACTATGCACATTGCTTCACAATTATTTGTCCGATAGACACAACTTTGTACGTATCCTTGGTCATCTCTCCCGGCCTTTTGTCACCCTCTCTGGTGTTCCCCAGGGGTCCATTCTTGGGCCGATTCTTTTTAATGTTTTCATAAACGACCTTAGCTCATGTGTTCTACATTCAGAAATCCTGCAATACGCCGATGACATCAAGGTATTTAGGCAGATAGTATCTGTAGAGGACTGTGTGAAACTAATGGATGATGTCAAATCAGTGAGTAATTGGTGTAGTCTCAACAGGCTGACACTTAATCCCACTAAGACTGTTGTTATGTCATTTGCTAAGAAGCTAAGGCTTTTTCATTTCTGTTACCAACTCGGCAATGCCCCATTGCAAAAGGTGGATTGCACTCGTGATCTTGGAGTTTATATAGACTCTTCTCTGTCATTTAATACGCATGTCAATAACATTGTCAACGCCTCTTTCCGTACGTTAGGTGTCATATCCAGAATTACACGTGAGTTTTCCATGTCGGCCTGTATTATGCAGTTATACTTTTCATTAATTAGGTCTAAGCTAGAGTTTTCCTCAGTTGTGTGGAATTCTATTGGGCGTACGCACCAAGAGTCGATTGAAAATGTCCAGAAACGTTTTTTTCGAATTTTTTACGACCGCTATGTTGGTCGCACTGTTTACTTTGAATATAGAATACTTTTAGAACGATACAATTGTTCTATTTTGAGTGCCAGACGACGCGACAGAGATCTCATATTTTTGTTCAAATGCCTTCATGGAGTCATTGATTGCCCTGACCTAACTTCAGCGATAAATATTCATGTTCCGAGAAGATTTTTGCGAATTTCTCTTCCATTTTATGTTAATCAATTCTTCCAAACCTGCCCCATGACACGCATTCAGACCTTGTATAATACTTTCGATGATTCCTGCATTGACATTTTTAACCCATCTTTTGCAGCGTTCAAGTTTTCTCTTACAAATCTATAAATTTTAACCCATCTTTAGTAGCGTTCAAGTTTTCTCTTGTCAATTTGTAGAATTCTTCTTCTTTTTGCTGTATGTTAATTGTGCATCATTACCAAGGCGAAAGCTGTTCATGAGCACAAAAAATAAACAAACGAATGAATGAATGAATGAATGAATGAATGAATAGTGACACAGAGATCTGAAATTGACACAGAGAAACTGCTCGACGTTGCGCACAGGCTCTAAAGGCGCGTTCACACCGGCGATGTGCAGCAGTCGCGGGATAACTCTCATCGCAAAGCGACCATAGCGGTAAAAAAAGCGACGCGTTTCGAGCAGTCGCTAGCTGACTCGACTTTTTGCGACGCGATCTAGTCGCGGAGCGGCTGAGCCAATCAGCGGCGTTCGGGGCGAGAGGTTTCGAGAAGCAACTCGCTCATCGCGCACGCCAGTCTGACCATCTGTTTTTGTTTTGTAGCGTAAGCTACACTGGCCGAGGTTGAGCAGTTTCGCGTGGCTCCTGGAGAGCCGTGCTGCGCATGCGCGAGGAGCAGTGACGGAACGGGCAGGACTGGTATGGCGCCTAGGTCAGTCCCCGATGCACGCGCCGCGCGCATGCACCCGCTCGAGATCATGGCTCGCGCTGTCCGGTTGTTCTGGGCGGCAGCTTGGTTGCTTGATACATAACAACACGGCGCACAGCTGGCCAAACCAACGACGGGCATCTGGCACGCCCCAGCGGAGGACTGGGGATTAATTTGGACCACCTGGGGATCCTTTGACGTGCAACCGAAAGCTCGGTTACACGGCGCCTCCTCCGCAATAAGATGAGCGAAGAAGCTTAACTCATCAAATGCCAAAATAGTCACATATAAAAAAAGGGTTGTTGGGATATTTATACAGCGTGTAGTTGGTCAGCCATTTAAAGTTGCGACGAGTCACTCGCTGTAGATGAGCAATTTAGCCAGTGCAGTACAACCGCTAGCCTGGGGTCTTTAACGTGCACCACGCAGTAGTGATACACGACCGCACGCCGGTACGATGCTCGTCCAGATAAGTAGTCACATAATGCGTATACCATGTGTGTGTCATTGAAGTAGCAGTAAGCATGATAATCAAGCTAATCCTAGACAACCAGGAAAGCTAAGAATAACCAGCTGAACCTAAGCTTACGCTACGTATACCCTGGCATAGCCGAGCTAAGCCACTGCAATTGTTTTTCTCGATACGATTTAGCCTTATCGTGCGAGTGCTCCATCACCGCCGGTGTGAACGCGCATTAAAGGCGCGTTCACACTGGCGACTAGCGACAGTCGCGAGAGCGACTAGCGACGTGCGACAAGCGACCACCGACGTTCACACTGAGGGCGGTAGGCGAGTCGCTACTGGTGAGTCGCTTCTGGGAGCTCTATTCGCGACTCCAGCAAACTACAGGGGGCGCGCTGGTCAGACAAAATGGCGGACGATGGAGGTCGTTTTCGTCGTTCAGCACGCGGACTACCAGTAGTCTTGTGTGAATAGTGGATTTTGAGTTCGAAGCGAATTCGAAGCGAATAGTGGTTTTAGCCGAATATTTTCGATTCGAATTTCGAGTATTTTTTCCACGCCTTTCAATACCATAGCATTATGCTTAGACGAAAACCCAGCTAAACTTGTGAAGGTTGTTCCACTTGGTTATTTATAAGCCAAGTTTAATCTATCTATATTTATGAACTGTGACCTCAGAAGTAAACGACAGGTTTGACATAAAATGTATTCTATAGAAATGGCCAACTATACCCAATTGAGTGAAATTACAAATGTTAAATATTCTTTTTTTAAATCTCGAGTTTAAAAAGAATGAATCGCGCATGATGAACGCAGGTTGTGAGGGCATCTCTGCCTAACATATACACTAGCAAAACAGTCAGTTTAATTTCGAAACTTTTACCACAATGTAGATACTGTCAAACATTTAATGTTCGCGAGCCCTTAATTTTCGCGAATATCGCGAATTGAAAAATTCGTGAAATTTAAAGGCACGCGAAAATTTCGGTTTTTAAGAATTTCAATGCAGGTGTCTGGAATTCGCGAAATTTAGTGGCCGCAACTAGGTCCTCTGTGACCGATTCGCAAAAAATAGGGGCCGTGAAAATAAAGGGTTTTACAGTATACACATTCACAAAGTTTCCATTTATTTTCATATACAGCCGGCACGCGTGCACCATCCCGCTTTGAATGTATGGTTTTGTTCCAAGCACGCAATTGCGATATTCATACTTTTCCAAGTGTTTATCGCGGCGGGTTACCCCGTTGAGTGCGCTTCTTACCGAGCACCGATGTAATGCGGAGAAGCAACACCCGCGGAGCTCGCTTCCGCGGGTATTGCTTCTCCGCAGTGCACCGGTGCTCGGTAAGAAGCGCACTCAACGGGGCTAACCCGCCGCAATCAACACTTCGAAAAACGCGAATAGTGCAGTTCTTCTCGAAGCGAATATCGAATAGTGTATTATTCGAAACTACTATTCGAAATTTCGAATATTCGCACAACCCTAACCACCATACATTTCTTGCACTGCAGCGTAAAATCGGTGTTACATATGAAAGCAAAGCGATTTTTCGACGGTAGAAACCTTCTAGTCAGTGCGTAGAAATGACACGGCGGAAGCATAAAAATAATTACTGGAAACGATGTTTGTTTTTATGCTGCCTACGAGAACCAAGCAGCGATAGCAGACGACAGAGTCAAAACCACCTCCTCTCATGAGCCTTTCGGCGTTGCCGCTACGCGGCGTCGATTTCCCTGGAGTCGCCAATAGGGAGCCGCCATCGATTCAGAGCACCCCGCCACACGTCCGATCGTGTCGGTGTCGCAGTTTTTAATCCCTGTCAGTTCAGCTCAATACCACGCTACAAAAAACACCTTGGGGTACCGCTGGTGCTAACTCAATTGTACACTAGAAATAGCAATTGCACGAAAAACACAACCGTACAGAAACAGTTCATACTGTTGCGTAAATCACTAACATGGTAGCGATCTCATCTTCCCCGGTTAGGGCTAGCCACTTCGTCATAGAACGAAGAACATTTTGATAAAATAGAGAGTGGAAAATACTCCCCCGGTCAAGTTTTCTAATCACAGTCACGGGTTGATGTCGTCCGGGGTAATTTCCGGCCCTTCGAACGCAGTAGCACTTTTTAGAGTCATATGATTTCTAGCGCCACCGCGCCACACATGAACCAAGGTAAACAATCAAGACGGCCGCGCCGTCAGCGCGGTGCAGGATGTTCTCCGACTGTTGGACAACAAATCGGCAAACACGGTCTATAGATCCAGATCCAGACGGTTGCCGGGGCCAAACAAAATAAGTTTCCCGACAGTTGCTGCGGCCTCAATGTGACAGGGTCGCCGATAACATGTTTTCCACGCGCTGATGGACAGTGTTGTCCCATTGTTTACTCGATGTGACAGCCGCGCAGTTCGTCGAATTCCTTGCCTGTGGCAGCACTGATTTGTCCCGCTTCAGTGCACGTGGGAAGGGGGTAAAACACTCGAGATTATAGTTCAGATACCGCGTCACAACGTGCTGGCCCTTTTTTTTTCTAGAAAAAGCGTTTGGTCGTATCATCACATGTTCAGTTGCGTCACGGGTATGCTGCTGGCATAAAGACAGGCCCCACTTCTGGTGAAGGCAATCAGGTATATGCTACTTCTCTGGCATTCGTCCGCGCTTTATGTTTATGTATATTTACAGATGCCACCAACAGGGACATATCTTCCCGATGGTGCATCACAACTCAGACGAAACACACACACACACACAACACACACACACGCACGCAGGCACGCACGTACACACGCACGCGACATCGAAACAGCTCTAACATTACTCTCTCAACTCTATAAGCAAATAACTGCCCTTGATATGATTCTGATAAAGGCGAGTAGCTCACGATGTGTCTCGCACGTGACTTATGCTTGGTTACGGAATGTTTTTTGTTGTTTGTTTTAGTTATTCGTGGCGCGCAGGGCACACTCACCGATTATCAGAATGGGTGGCCGAGTGGGCTAGCGCACAGGGAGCACGCGGAGCGAAAGCTCGCGCTGCAGAACCCAGGCATCCTGGGTTCATTCTCCACCCCTGCCCGTTTTGATCTGGATGAGCATCGTACCGGCGTGTGGTCGTGTATCACTACTGCGTGGTGCACGTTAAAGACCCCAGGCTAGCGGTTGTACTGCACTATACTTGTTTCACCCGCGTTAATTGTACCGCAGCGGAAGGCTAGAAGCGCGAGCTCCATAGCGTTGGCTAGCTGTTTCCAAGTCACGAGAGCTTGTGCCGCCGAGATCACTCCAGAGGAAGGAGCTCTCGCGCTTGTAGCCTTTCCTGCGGTACATCATAAGGTGAAACAGAGTATAGCTAAATTCTCATCTATTGGGGGATCGGTGGCCGAGTGGTCTAGCGCACACGAGCTCGGAGCACGTGGAGCGAAAGCTCGCGCTGCAGAACCCAGGGATCCTGGGCTCAATCCCCCCTGCCCGTTTCGATCTGGATGAGCATCGTACTGGCGTGCGGTCGTGTATCACTACTGCGTGGTGCACGTCAAAGACCCCAGGCTAGCGGTTGTACGCACTGACTAAATTGCTCATCTACAGATGGGAGACTCGTCGCCCGTTGAGGCAGACCAAGTTCTAGGCTGTATAAACACGTACACAACCCAATTCTTTCTCTCATCTACAGCTGGGAGACTCATCGCCCGTTGAGGCAGACCAAGTCCTCGGCTGTATAAACATACACAGAACCCAATTTTTTAATGCGAATAGCATTCTTTGGATACTTCACGCACTTTTCGTCTATGTATCTATCTATCTATCTATCTATATATCTATATATCTATCTGGCTATCTAACCTCTTACGCCGCGGGTCGATAAATAAATAAAAAAGACCGGCGCCGGCTGGGATTCGAACCGTTGACCCTTTGATCAGCAGGCAGACGCGCTAACCACAGAGCTATGAAGGCAGTCATTCACCGCACTCTAAACATTTGTTTATATCTCTACATAGGACGCGCTTTGCAGCGCTAGTCACGGCTGCCGGTGCGCGCGTTCCATGCACGAGGGCTGGCTCACCCTCTCCCGCGCTCACCCTCTCCCTCCAGCTCGCCCTCTCCTGCGCTCGGGAGACCTCTAGCTCAGCCTCACGAGAGCGGAATGAGCCCTCGTGCATGGAACGCGCGCGCACCGGTAGTTGTGACAGCGCTGTAAGCGCGTCCTATGGTAAAATATAAACAACCGTTTAGAGTACCGTTGGTTGAGACTAGCTGAGACGCCAGAAAGTCTGGTCGGTACCATTTTGAGTGTTTGTGCGTATGGCGCGTGCTTTGCTCGCCTTCCTAAGTGACACAAACGCACGTGCTGGGCTGCGGAGATCGTGCGCAAGGCTGTGAAAGTGTCAACAAATTTAGAATCGCCTCAAGAGTGGGCTGGCGTATCTAGAGTGTGCCGGCCACCTGACGAACGCGCATAACCTGCACCGTTTGATGCTATTCGCATTAACGTAGATAATCATTCCCAAAGGATGGGTTCTGCTGATTTTTTTATTACCAGAATGATGGAGGCCAGTTTAAATTCATGTAGGACCCGCTTGACGTCAAAAGGTCATGCTTGAGATATACGCTTAGTCATTCGGAGGCTTAGTCTGCGCACCGACAGTCACCTTCTGCCCTAGGTCCCTTTGAGCCATACTTAGTATACAGCCGCCTGCGCCCCTGTGGCGCCGAACAAAATGGCCGCGGGTGGCGGATTGCGAGGTACGTGGTTCGATTCCCGCTACGACAGGAGGTAAATCTAGCTGCTTATGACTGAGTGTTGTTTATCACGACTAAATATGCTTGTATATACTTTGTATGTTTATGCATTGCCCGCTACGGGCTATGGATAATTTATGCTGACGTGCCCTGCGTCTAACGGATTTTCGCGACACTCGGGCGTGAGGCTTTTCGCACGAAATCCAGCCCACAAACACATTCTATGTTACAATTGATTCATTTTAGAGAGACTTCGTAATTGTGACAGATACTGTTGGGAGTCAGTTGGGCAGGACACGCATGTCATAATTGTTTTCGTATATATCATAAAATCAGCTTCTGGGATGCGCGTAGATTTGTGAGCAGGCGATTTATGCAACAGCCTGGAACAATGCACCTGCCAGCCGAAAGACTCCACGAACCATTGCAACGACATAGAATTTTGAGACTTTAGCTGCTACACTACCGAACTGTACTTAGAACGGCCGAGAGGCGAGAATTGGGACATTTTTACGCACAACCAAAATCTCACTTATGCGTGCCTTCACTGCAAAAAGCCCGTTACTGTGGACAGCTATGCTAGAATTTCAACCCCCCCCCTCCCCAAACTGGGGATTCGTGTTCCAACGCTTTGCCCCCAAGCCACCGAAACATTTTTTTTCTTATTTTTAGAGCGCAGCTCTTAGGCGCCCGTTTCCGGCTCGAGCGGCGTCGCCATCGCCGTCGGCGTAACGCGACAACACTCGTGACGTCACGTGCGACGTCACGAGGGTCTCGCGGTGCATTGTGGGACATTTCCCATAATGCACCGCGCGGGGAGGAGGGGAGGAGGATGAGGGGGAGGGGGAGGAGCAGGGGAACAGAAGAAGGGAAGAGGGGAGGAGGAGGGGAGAGGAAGAGCTTTAAGAATGAGGGGAGGAGGAGGAGGAAGGAGGGAGCAGGAGTAGCAGGTAGGATGAGGAGCTGAGGAGGAGGAGAGAGGGGTATACCCTCCCTTCAGTACCCTTCTCCTCCTCCTCAAGAGCTGCGCTCTAATTTGGCGTTACAGAGTATTGTAAACGGCTTTCATTTTTTTTTGTTTGCAGCCTCACAAGCAATAAAGCGGCCGTTCACGACGCGTCTGAAACAATCAGGACACGAAACATTGCACGAAACCATTGGTACGATCCTTTCCTTTTTGCCACTCGCCCGCGTCGTCCTCAGGTGGGCTCGGTGGCTGTGCATAAGCGTAGTTCCCTAATTCGCTCGTTTTCGCCATGGAGGTGCTTGCTTCAGTTATCACCAATATGGTAATCCCATCGCTGTTGACTGCTTCGCCGACCACCGCTCCACAGCTTTCACCACTGTGTTCCAAAGACAGCGTGTGTGGTTGCCCTCTGCCAGCCGTCAATGCATCGTCACCTGAACGCTGGGTCTTGTTCGATCCAAGTTGGAATGCACCACCGTCATCGGCAAGATCCGGCGCGCGGATGCCCGCGGCACTCTGTGGGCTCGGTGGCTGTGCATCAGTGCAGTTCACTATAATCCGATGGTTTTCGCCATGCAGGTTAGTAAACAGTATCGTCGTCCTTAATCCTAAAAAAAAAAAAAAAGCTCGCAATTATTATTTGGTGCAGCTGCCGAGCCCGCGCTGTTGTATTGCCATGTCTGTTGAACGTGTTACAGTCATTCGTTCTTCGAAAAAAAGAAATCCAGCACATCTGAGGCTTCGCTTGTAGAGTTGCCAAAGTTGACAGTTTCAGACTAATTTCAGAAGGTCAAGGCCTAAAAAGTCAACTTCGAATGACTTACAGAACCATATCTGACTTTAGTGAAAGAATGACTGAACTAGAAGGCCACTACCATAGAGTAATATAGTAAACCTAAAGAGAGGACACAGAAGCCGATTCGCGGCCCAGATAGTGCGTTTAATGCCCTCCGCTACGCGGCGCTTTTCTGTAATTTGGTTAAAATGAATTAGAACTCTTTCTGTGAGGAGTATTTCGTTTTTTAAATTGTTATGCTTTAGAATTATTTAAATTACTTAAAACCACTAAATAGTTTTAATCAAATACGTCACAAAAACCACGTGATGAGTGGCTCCTGCTATGGACTGCCTGCCAGTACGCCGTCGCCTCTGCATCATTCTGCATGGCCTCTGCTCGTCCGTGCGTCGTTCGTCCGTGCCGTCCGTCTGTGCTTTCTGCTGCAGCATGGTCGGTCGGCTTTGTATCGATCAAGCTGACGCATGACCGCCCGCGTACTCGCATGCTCGGCGTGAATTTGTGGAGCCGATCAGTTTGAGCTTGTCGCGCTGTTGCTTCCGCCAGGCTGTCGGGCTGCACGTGATCGTGGGTGCATCTTGATTTTCGATGAGATTGTTTTAAAAAAGAACATAACTTACGACCCTGCACACAAAATTGTCCATGGATTTACAGATGACGGTGTTGAACGAACCTCTAACATTGCAGATAGAGCCGTGGTTGTTGTTCTCTCTGGAATTTTCAGGAGGTGGGTTCAGCCCCTTGCATACACTGTTGGGCACACTTCAACACCGCCTTCTGTTATCCGCAGTCTCCTCGTTTCTCTCATTCGGGAGCTATATGACAGTTGGCTTCACAGTAAAAGCTGTGGTTTGTGATTAGGGGGCTTCAAACGTAAGCTTGGCCAACCAACTTGGTGTGTGTGTTGATAAGCCATTTCTTGAAGTTGACAACGAACATATTTACTTTATCTTTGATGTTCCGCACCTCCCCAAAACAACCAAGAGCAATCTCCAAGCACAGAAACTTTGCCTTAGAAATGAGGTCATTGAGTGGTCCCACATTGTTGAACTTTATCGTTCTACCCATGAGATGAGCTTGCAATTGGCTCCGAAACTTACTGAGAGACACATTTCTCAAAAACCTTTCAGTAACATGGAAGCAAAATCGTGCCGCACAGGTACTGAGTGCCTCACTCTGTCTTGCAATCATATCCCTTGTTTCTGCCAAGGAGCTTCCTGAGGCAGTCATGGCTACAGCCTGTTTTTGAGATAGAATGAACATACTTTTTAATTGTCTAAATAGCTCACAACTCAAGAAGACAGGGCAGAAGTTGCGTCATGCCATTCCGAAGGGAGAATCCGAAATACTCGATTTCCTTCACCAGCAACTCAGATGGATTTCAGCATGGAAGTTCCGAAAGTAGGAGGCAGCCACAAGCCATCTTAGGGTGGCAAGTTACTATAAAGAGTGTCCTCATGCTCTGGGATGAGCTTTCAAACAGCCAACACTTTCAGTTCTTACTTACACGACGCCTGCAGCAAGACCCACTTGAGAAACGTTTTGAAGCAATATACGACAAACGCTCGGCTGCAATAAAAACCCAAATGTGCATCAGTTCGCCTCAGGACTAAAACACATAGGGATAAAGAAGCTGTTCAAACTGTCGAACAATGGAAACATAGAGGATGACAAGGCTGACCTCCTCAAGGAGTTGCCACTATCTTCGCACCATAAAAGTTCAATTTCAGACAATGTGGAATGTCTTCCAATTGCTAACTTCCCGCCACTAGATGACATCTCTGAGGTGGCATCAGACATCAGGTCTAACATAATTGATGACTCGTCTACTTATTATGTTGGGAGCTATTTGATCAAGCTTTTGCTTAAACAGACAACCCACAGCTGTGGCTGTTCTCAGCTGCTATGGGATGAGTCTGCATGACAACTTGACCAGGCTTCACCAGTACTTTATTGTGCTTAAAGCCTACCACGTGACTGGAAAACTTTTTGGGAACCTAGTAGTACCATAACAGGTTGCCTTTAATTTCATTCAGCAACTAAAAAATCAATTTTTTCCCATAATAGAGAGTGTGGCACATGTTCGAGTAGTGTGTGTCACCTTGCATCGCACACTTTGAGGTCAGGGTGGTTTTAGCCTTTGCTCAGAGGAGTGCCACAAAAGGTTTTTAAAAATGTTTTGCAGAATACGCTTGTGTTGGCATGGTTCGATTACTTAACCGGAATTTGGACAAAGTTCGGTTGCACTCTCTAGTGGCTGGCAAGCAACTAGACAAGTTTAACTGTTAATAGTGTATTAACAGAGGCGGTTGCAAAACCAAAAACAGAAAGGGATTATTAATTGAACGGTGCAGCTTGCACTCCAAACATTTGTTTCCCCTTTTTCCAGCAAACGTGTGTCACGGCTCCCTAACAAAAAATATTTATCCACTTTGTACAAAATTTCTATAGAAAATAGTGTACAAAGGCTAAAAATATTCGAAAGAAAATGTATCCACTTTTGTATACACTGCCCATTGTTTTTTAGCCGCTTTTTCCTGAAGCCACACCGTTCTTTCCTGAACAATTTCGGGAATGCTTAGGCACGTAGAAACTTGTCAGATTTCGAATAGAGTTCTCATTGTTTGGTAATGGCTCGCCCGCAGTGAGTTTGAGGGTATGTAAATCGGTGTTTATAATATTAGCCGGAAATTGGGAATTCGTACTCTCCGGTGTGTGCTTCGCACTCTTTGGTAATGATAGCGATGTCTTATTTATTTCTGCACTTACTTCCCGTGCCCGAGTCGGCGTGAAGGTGAATGGATCATTCAGCATGTTCCATGTGGAAAGTTTTTGTTAACTTGGTTCCGTTAAGAATCTATTACGTAGTGTACGATATGCCGAACTCCTTTATATTTATTTATTTTCGTGAGTATCTGTTTCGTATAAAACATACAAAGCTGCTGAAGTAAATCATGTATACATGAATGTGGTCCAATAAAATGTTTTCGAACCACTTGTGGTTGTTGACCCCAAAATGCTCCACCAGCCAGGAGTCAATGTGGCGATCCTGTAACTTCAATGTTTTACAATAGAAAAAGAACAAGAAATACACCTCTGTTTTGTGAAGTTGAAATATTGTTTGACAAATTATGCACAAATTTTACCGTCAAAATTAAAATAAAAGTGCGTCAACACTAAAAAAAAAAAACAGAAAAAAACACACACACACAAAATTTTGCGGCTTCGGGAGTCGAGGAGCTCCCGAGAGCCGAGCGAGGAGCGAGGCGAGGAGGAAAGAGAGAGAGAAGGGTACCGGAGAACTGGAGCAGAGACGCCCAAACCTGAAACCGAAACTAACTTGACCGGAACCGAAACCAGATTATGCTTAATAGGAATGGACTCCGTAAGTGTGACGTCATGGGTCCAAACAAACCGTTGCTAGGGTCGTTGTTATGGACGAATACATGTGGCTCGGTTTTGCTACGAAAACCCGACCATTCAAAAATCAGGAGAAGGATTTAAACTTCTAAAAATCACAGATATAGAAAGCTTGAATGTCATATATGTTTCGACAGAAGTGTGTCGGTAATCGCTCGTTTCTGAAATATTACGACTGCAACTTCCGGTCCTCAAGATGCCTGCAGCAGACGACGAATGCAGAAGTATGCCGTCTGCCGCACACCGGCCGTCCAAGTGGGGCCGTTGTTTGCATCGTGTGAATAAAGACGATATTCTGACATCGCATTTGTTTGAAATATAATGAGTTTCATACACTCTTAAGATTTCATAGTGGGGTGCGATGCAAAATATGGTTTATCGAAAGTCCGGGCGTCGATCGAGATGATAGACTGCTAAAAGATCGCATTGCACCCGCGAGAAAAGCACTTCAGGCGAACGGTTGAGATCCCAAATTTTGTTTGCGGACTAGCGCTATGCGAGGGTGCTTCGTATACCTGGTTGTAACCATCGCGTGGAGAGAGATTCTTGCAGTTTCTTCAGATTTCCGCAAGACCCCAAAGCGCGAAAGAACTGGATAAAAAACATAAGGTGAGTCTATTACAGACTGTACTGCATCGCGGGTTCGATGAAGATCTTCATTCACAAAAGAGCACATCCACGGAATTTGATGCGTACCAAGGGGGGAAAAAAGCAAAATACTGCGAAATCGCGATAGACATGCAATTCTTTAGTAACCTGACAACCACAATAATAAAATAATAATAACAAACGACTTCCCCTCGACGGCGTACGATTTGTTTCTCATGGTGGCCTGCACTACGCCGGTAATGCACTTCAGGGTCGCTAAACTCGTCAAACACAAAGTTGGGCACGAAGTTCGCAGAGCGTGCTGATTGGACACTCGCGACGTTGGCGTCACGCGGGACGAGATGTCAATCATCCAAGCTCTCTCGGTGCTCCAATTCCAGCGAGAATGTTAGGCACAAAGCTGTAGCGAGCTTCATCGGACGCGCGCGAGCAACACCGTGGGCCAGCCGATTGAACGGGCTGCACTGATGACGTCGCGCCTGCGTGTCCCTACATCCCTACGCCGCGATAGAATCAATGAAACGTAGATTGTACCTAGGCGGGCTGTAAATACTCTGAACTTTGTCGCCGCAAGATTGTCGTTTGTGGAAGTTATTGGTGACGACAAAGTGACGTTTGCACAACTTTGGGAAGGAGTTATTTGAGGCCAAAATCTTCGCTTCGGAATCGAGGCGAAGATTAAACTTTGTGATATTGTGGAGCCGTGCGCGGTGTATGTGGTCTTAGAGCTCATCTACCGCCACTGTTAACAACGCCACCGGGGTCACCCACAAGCGTTATGTATAGAGACGTCGGTAATGTCTGAGAGATGAGGGGCGAGGGGGATGGCGAGGAAAAGCCGTGGAACGGGGAAAAAAGGTATAACCAACACAAACACACACTCAAATAGGGGTAAGGAAGGGCCATAGAAATTGTTCGGGAGAGAGAGAGAGAGAACGGGGTGATAGTACTGAAGAAGGGGGATATCCCTTCCCCCGAATTCTTAGAGCGCAACTCTTATGCGCCCGTTTCGAGCTTGATCGGCGTCGCCGTCGGCGTAACCGCGCGTGCGTTGCATTATGGGACGTTTTTTCACTAAATTTAGCGGGGAAATTGACGTCACGTAATTTTAACATCAATTAGGTTTCCCGCTAAATGAGAGGCAAGCAGGATAGAAGAGAGGGGAGGGTGGAGGGGCATACCCTCCCTTCCGTACCCTCCCCTCCTCCTCCTCAAGAGCTGCGCTTTAATTCGACATTACAGAGAACTGCAAACGTCTGCCATTTTTTTTTTTATTATTATAACTCTCTGAAATGCTATTGTCCGGGGCTGGGGCGATATCCCCTCCCCCCCCCTCCCCCTCTTACACCCTTATGCCTTTTGCGCTCCCTTTTTCGACGCCACTTGGGGGGGGGGGGGTGAATCGCCCCCTCCCCGTTCTTCTGTTTCGACGACCCTGCTTAGAGGCGTTCTAACTGAGCGATGACGAGTAACAGCACAGCGTGCAATTTTCGAAATTATGGTTCTAGAGATTCTGGAATTAAAACGGGGCGCGTTCCATGAACTTACGAGCGGCCATGGCAGACTTTCAATCGAGAGGCTCGTGCCAGAGCTCGTTGTGTGCAGGCGCGTTCAGTGACGTCCTTTTATAGTTCATAACTCTGACGTCAGGGTCAGGATTATCAGTTGTGAACGACAAATTTGATGGTGCGTGTTCGAGTCGACGGTGAAAAGTTTGGTTGTGTACGAAGAAAGCTTGGTGTTCCGCGTTCTCGAAACATCACCGTCAATATTGACAAACTGACATTACTCTTATTTCAGTTGATGAATGCAGAATTAATCCCAGTTTGGCTAATCTTTGAAAGTCTATCATAAAATTATTTTATCTCCCGCTGATGGTGGGACAACTGCCCGGAAGCCAAATCCGTCCAAAAGTGGACAATGCTACTCGGCTGGTTGTTATCTAGCCACGTCGGGCTACACTCTGATCAAATTCAAAAGGCCGAGATAAATAAAAGGGACGACAGGGACGTTTTTTTAGTAAATTCTGCTTTATCGGCGGAGATAAGAACGATGCCAGACTATCAACTTTGACGGTGTCGATTTTAGAATGCAATTACCCAAGCCTCCGCTGTGCTTTTTAGAGACCATCAAGGTCGCAGCTGATAATCTTCATCGTGACATTATACGTGTACGAACCACGTTCGTCTCCGCGTGCTTTCGTGCATGCTCTAGCTCGGCGCCTAGGGAGTAGTAGGGATTTTTCGCCCTTACAATGAAAAACGTCACGAAGATATACGGATCTGCGGGTTTGTGAGAAAAGAAAACTTCGCAGCAATCTTTCAGCTCCTCCCCCGCTATGTCATAACACAAAGAAAGTTGTGTCTGACGAGTTTAGCGACCCAGGTCGTCGTCGTAACTGATCTGCGTGACGTGGTTTGATTTTACTGCATGTTCACCCCTCGTAACTAAGCTGGGTTGTTCACAGGAAAAAAACGCACATTGCGGAGGCCTCTACGGCCAAGGCAATCCACTTGTTTTTGTCGCTTGTTTACCGACGCATTTCAATGAAGACGCCCGCTGCAACAGAGGCCAGCAAATCTATCGTGTCGTCTGCTACCAAAGCAAAGCGGAGTGTAAGACTTCAGAAATGGCTTTCATCGTTGCAATATGACACTGAGACGACAAGAACATCTTCATAATTAGATATCAAGAAGTTAGGTTGCTTACAAAAATTATTTACTTACTTGTAAGCAAAAATCTAGCCTCATGTGGAGTCTCCATGCATTAGTCCATAGCAACGTCCCTAGCAACGGTTTGTTTGGACCCAAACGCCATGTTGTGACGTCATCACTTACGGGGTCAATTGTAGTAGACCGTTTCCGCAGCCCGCTAAGCACCCGGATAGCACCCGTAATCCGCCACAAGACCTTGAACTGTGCAGACAAGGCCGGCGGTGCGCATGCGCAGCCGCGGCGTTTTCTTCACGGATACCGTAGCGGAGGAGAAAAACGGTCTACTACAATTCCCTAATACCACCCGCTAGGAGCGCTACCTGTCACTGGTCTATCTGGGCCGCTGGGGCCTATGGCAGTGTCCGCTCTTTACCTTGTGTATATTACTCCATGTCACTACCAAAACCTTGCAACGTTGCGAGAAGACCTCGAAACTACTCGCACTGGCACAGCCCATACGGTTCGCCAAGTCTGTGAACTGGAGGCCAGTGTGGACGATGCCGAAAAGCGTCTCGCGATGCAACGGCTTGATACTTTATGGCCTTCCTGATCCCTCTCCATTTGAAACTTTCACCCATTCAGAACTACGAGTCCTCGCCACTGCTCTGAACTCTCGAATATTACCATAGACCCGAAGGAAATAGAGCGTGCCCATCGTCTTAGACGTCACACAACTCACCGGTGCCGTTCAATTATTAGTAAAATTAAAAACAACATATTCTTTCCAACGGTCGAAAATTAAAAGCCATCAATTACAGGATCGGCCAGGACTTCTCTCGCACAGTTCAAAATATCAGGAAACATCTGGTCGCTTTCGCTAAAACCAAAGCGGCACCATATTCATTGCGCTTTACAACACTGGTAATCGGCTCAAAACGCTACTTCCTTGATGAGTCCTCACAAACCGTCAAAGAACTTGCATAGCAAGTGCCTCTTCATCGAGTCGCAAAAAACCGCCCATGTCCTCCCCTCGAGCAAATCTTTCTTTATCTGCAATATTTACTAATATACGCCGCTTTCTTCCGCACCGTGATATCATGTCAAGCCTTGTATTGTCATCCGGTAGTAACTTACTGATACTAACGGAAACATGGTTGACTAACGATATCACCGATGCTGAAATCTTGGATTACTTTCCCAATTTCCACCTTTATCGTAACGATCGTAAAGGAGCACGAGGGAGAGGAGTTCTCATTGCCGTCAGCGAACAACTTTCGTGCTCTGTCATCAACATTGCGTTCGATCTTGAAATATTATGGCTAATCTGCCGTGCTGCCCCCCAATCGGTACTACTTGGCGTCTGCTAAAGACCATCTCCTAATTATCCCGATTTTTTTTTAGATAAGCTTAATGATATCTTAAACCAACTTACAAACGAACACCCTGACGCACAACATCCTTCTTTTTGGGGACTTCAATTTTCCGACAGAAGCAAGGAAATTCATTGAAACTTGTCTTAACTTCAACGTAACTCAATTGGTATCAGAACCCATGCGCTTAGCATGGGTTCTGATCATACCCAAGCTATCCATGCCATGCAGATTCTGCGCCGACATTTTGCACGCGCAGAATGTTGGCGCGTAGCACGACATTCTGCAAATGTTTTAGATTTAATACTAACCATCCATTCATCAAGGACGTGTCTTCCATTATTACCTCCGAGAAATTAGCGACCATAAATGTAATTCATGCCAGTTTTGAGTACACCCCGGCGACACGTCAGACATACAAGAAAACACATCGCTTGTACGACAAATTAAATTATGAAGCGATAAACGCAGAGTTGGACAGATCACTTCCATATTTCGAAACGACCTTTCATAACCGAACAATTCATGAAAACTGGTTGTTTTTCAGAAACAAAATTAACGAACTTACTGATACATTCTCAAAATCAGTTTCCGCGCCAATCGTCCTAAACAATTATTCACCACAACCTAAAAAAGAAAGTATTTTTCGTGCAGCAAAGCTACGAGTGAGCCCTTGTGCGTGGGAAAAATACTACACGGCAGAAGAATGTTATGTAACTGCAATTCAAAATGCAAAACTATCTTTTCTTTCTTGCTGAACCGCCTAATATTCTAACCCTAAACCCGAGGAAGTTCTGGCAAGTAATAAACCCACTAGCAGACGCACATTGTTGCCCTCAACAATGATTTAGGAAAGATGGCCAGCGTCCCTGAATGTGCCAACATTCTTAATAATGCATTTCCATCTGTTTTTACTAGGAAACTGAATTTTTATTTCCTATGACAACCTTCTATTATACAGTCCGCAAAGCTCTCCACCACATTCATTAACGACGGCATTTCATCTATCATCTTTACTGTTTTCTCAGTCACTTTCCACAGGCATCATCCCAGCTGACTGGAAAATGGGAAAGGTCGTTCCAATCTACAAATCTGGCAACAAAAATTCCCCGTTGAACTATTGTCTCATTTGTCTAACAAGCGTGCCTTGCAAAATAATGAAACATGTCATCTATTCTCAAATCATGATTTTCTTTTTGGACTCGAATCATTTCTTTAATAAGTACCAGCACGGGTTTCGTAAGGGTTACTCTTGCCGAACTTAGCTGGCCATCTTCCTTTATGACCTGCATTCCAACCTAGACTCCAATATTCCTACTGACGCCATTTTCTTAGACTTTGCTGAAGCTTCTGACAAAGTACCTCACAAGCGCTTGTTACTAAAACTTGCACAGTTAAATATAAATCCCGACATCTTCAATTGGATCAAAAAAATTTTGAACAACCGCTCTCAATCTGTTTTTATTAACAACCATACGTCAAATTCCCTCCCAGTAACATCAGGTGTCCCGCAGGGATTTGTTCTTGGTTCGCTTCTGTTCCTCATATATATATATATATATTATTGATCTACCGCAGCACGTGTCTTCACATATCCACATGTTCGCCGATGATTGCGTTATCTATCGCTCAGTCACTAACGCTGCTGACGAAACTGCCCTGCAGAACGATATTAACAACGTCCGGCTAGGGTGCAACCACTGGCTAATGACACTTAACCCTGATAAATGTAAGCTCATGTCTTTTCACCGCCGTCGTAACCCTCCATGTCTTCCCCTATGTTATCGCTCAAATTCCCGTTGAATTAGTGGACTCATACGATTACCTTGGTGTCACCCTCTGCAACGATCTATCATGGCGTTCGCATATCACCAACGTTATCGCATCTGCAAACAGAACACTAGGATTCATGAAGCGTCACCCACGGTGCGCCCCTCAACACGTCAAATTACCAGCATACAAATCACTCATTAGATCAGAGTTAGAATATGCATCCGCCATCTGGAGTCCGCATCAAATGTATCTTATTAACGCTCTCGAGGCAGTTCAAAATAGTGCCACTGGATTCATTCATTATTCATATTCGTGCGATGTTAGCATTTCATCGCTGAAAGCTGAATCGAATCTGACTAATGTTTCTTGTCTTCGCCGCATAAACAGCTACTCTGTCTATTTCACAAGTTCTATTATTCTTCGCTTGCCCATGCACCTATACATCGTACCTCCGGCACGCATATCCTAGCGCACCGGTCACTCATTGCGAGTCTCTCGCCCACGCACCCGCACCACTGCCTTTTTCTCCTCATTTTTTCCCCGAGCAGCCTCTGACTGGAACGGCCTTTCCCACCAGATTGCTGCCCTCACCTACCCATCAACTTGCATGGAACATGTAACTCATTACCTTCAATAATAAAAGTCTGTGGCATTTATGTATATTTCTTTTTTGGTAACCCATGCTTATGTAATACCTCCGAAGGAGGTCTTTAAGGAAATAAAGTGAAGTGCACAACATACCTTGCCCCCATAGGAGCGCTAGTGCGTGCCTGCCCAAATGAGACTGTTTTAAGAACGACGCACGCGCAGTGATATCTCGCGCTGCAGAGCTCAGTATATTGCTCAGGAGCAACAACTCTACAATGATTTCGTTCCTCCCACACCATGTCCGCCTCAATAAACAAAAAGCCCTCTGTCGCAAGGGCGAGGGTACCTGCGCTTAGTGGTGAAGAATCGAATTGCATCGTCAAAACAGATCACTTGTCCTTCAAAGCTAAAGCTGGCAGCTAGGGATGGGAGTTATGATGGCCTGCACGACTGACGTCAAAACTCTGAGAAGAGAAACGACGTCGGAATTTTACGAAGGAAAACTGGCGCAAACATTGCAAATCCAGTCACAAGAGTCTCTCCTGTCGTAGAACACTTGAGTCTCTACCAGGTCGTAACTGCTTTCAGTCATGGGACGTAAAATAATGCTGAAAATGCCCAATGTTGCTTACAGTCAACATTTCGAAAACAGAATTACGAAAAAAGGTTGTCTTTTTTCCTGAGACCAGATTTCTGCTATATTGTGCGTTGCCAAAACCACGTCATGATTTCTAGGTCTCCAGTATTTCAAGTAAAGTTTTGGCCATCAAAAGGTTAATCCTCAACCCCTTCCTGTATCACGTGATTGCAAGTTGAAGACCCCCAGGCTAGCATCACTTTGGTACTCCACTGGCTAAATCCCTCATCTACCGGGGTGACACCAGGTGCCCATTGGGGGGCTGACTAACTGCCCTCTAAACAAGCAGGCTATACAATTACTTTGTTTTCTTAGTCACTGAGAGTTTAAGGAACGCGGGGCGTGGCAAACTACGAGCATCTTATTATCGCCCAGCAGCCAATAAGAATGTAGCATTCGCCGACAAGCACGCCAAGGGTCCAATCACGAAGCGAGCCGCGCCCTGGTTTCCTAAAGCCTCTGACACGCCAAAAAAAATTTTTTTTCATGCTAGGCGTTGAATTGGCGTATCAGGACATTACAAAAAAATTGTTTCACTATAGAGCTGCGTAGTTTCTTTATGAAAAAAATAGAAATACGAGGCCCAATTCAAAGTTCCCGCCGTGCACTGTGACGTAACAGTGTACCGCAAGGTGTTTTAAACCGTCAATTAGTACACGGTATGTCCGGGAAGATGTCTCGTGATCGGCGGCAAGTGCGACGCGACACTAGTTGTCTTACCTTATCGCCGGGGTTCCACAATCGGCCTTTCCATTGTCCGGCTGAAACCACCTCCACGTGCAAGTTCAGCGACCGTCGCGGCTAGACAAAATAGACGGACTCGGCAAAAATTAGACACCGACTTTGTCCCAATCACAATGTCTCCCCTCCTCGTCAAGAAAAAAAAAGAAGAAAAAAGCGCCGTGTTTTTGTTTTGTGTTGCTCGAGCGGCGCAAATCCTTAAGTCACACACAGCGTCCTCCATACACACCCAGCACAGTGTTTACAAAGAAGCCCCTTTGCCCACACCAGGTGCGGGCACTGCACCCGCGGAGAAACAAAACTCGGGAGGAGT
The DNA here is from genome assembly GCA_037355805.1 of Ixodes ricinus. Taxonomy (NCBI): domain Eukaryota; kingdom Metazoa; phylum Arthropoda; class Arachnida; order Ixodida; family Ixodidae; genus Ixodes; species Ixodes ricinus. Next base: position 147,971 of record JAZHYW010059140.1, on the reverse strand, counting down.
GAAGAGTCTGCGCATGCGCAATACCGACAGCAGCGCCACCGTAGTGGCGTGACGTCAATGAGTTGAGTTGGTCTATAGGGTGACTAACGAAGGGCCTTTTAGCCACACTCAAACAGGCGTAGCCTAGAGTTAAACCTTGAACGCCTTGAACACTATGCGTAGAGCAAGTCGACTGCTTTTTGCGCAGGAGACGTCAGAACGATGCCGAACTCGTATGGATTGACTGACTTTCCGCCAGACAGTGTGACCGCCATCTTTAACGACACCGATGTCGCGCGATATCACCAAATTCCCCACTGGAATAAAAAAAAAAAGCGGATAATTTTTTTTTTTTTGACGAGACGCGTTTGCCAGCAGAATGTGAAGTGTTTGTAGCTCGAATTTCGTTACCGTAATCGCACTTATTTATCTCCTCCGTTACACGACACGTGCGGACAGCCGGCAAACCTCTCGAGATAATACTACAAATATGCATGGTTTGCCTTTATAAAAGGCTCGTTGTTGCTAGCGCACCAAGCCAGTTTGACGTGCTGCTGACCGATAGACGGGAGCACCTGTAGTCACGTGGAAATCAGGTAGAGTATACCTCCTATGCAATCATTCACGCTATATGCTCCGTTTCACTTTAAAGGGCGATTCCCACACTTGCGCCCAGTCCGACCGACTGCGCAACTGCGGCGGCTCGCGACGTACGGGTTGCTATGGCAACAGCTGCGTCGGCTCCGACAAAACGGGGTAGAAATCCGGTTTTGTTGAAAGCGAATTAGCGTGGCCCCTTCTTTTTTTTTTGTGCGTGATCGGTTTATTAGGTGAGAGAGAAGGCACAAAGACGACAAGCGCCATGACGCTGCACTTTTTGCCGCTGGAAGAGTGGGATCGATCGGAACGTATGCGGAGTTCAAGCTCGTCGTCTGCTTCTTTTGCGGGGGTTTGTGGTGACGTCACAGAGACGCCGAGCTCTGATTGGCTGAGATCGAAGGGATAGTGGGTAGACCTCGGCTGTGTTCCAAATCTTACCCAAATGGATCCGAGTAACTCCGGCGGGTCGTGTCACGTGACAACACAGATTGAAAAACGCTGGACGCGGGTAGGTTTTAGAACGCCAAGGTACAAAACCCTTGCCCTGGAGTAGGATCGAGTGAATTTTGGAACACGGCCCTCAAGACAGCTATAGCATTTGATGTCCACCCACTGTCCTTTCGTCAGAACCAATCAGAGCTCGGCGTCTCTCGGACGACACCACGACCCTGAAAAGAAGCAGACGACTTCCTCTCCGCATACGGTTGGGTGCGGTCGGACATGGCGCGAAACTAAGTATACGGAAGAATTCGCACCGAGCAAACGTGAATGATTTTTAGACGCGGAGCATCTCTTGCTCGGGTCTATGTCCCGCGACGTCGTAGTCCGCACTCACACTACGCATGCGCAACACTCCTCCTTCCCTCTCTCCAACAGCTGCGCGTTACTCTCTCCGCTCTCTCTCTCTCTCTACCAGCTGCGTGCACTTCGCGTGCGTTCGCTTCTACTCACACCTCGCGCGCATGCGCAACTCTCCTCCTCTAGTCTCCTCTCCTTCAAGTGTGAATATAAGCAGCGGTAGCGCGCGCGTTCCCCGGAGGAGTGAAAGGAGGATAGCTTTGGGCGCGCGGGTCGCAGCGCCACGCCAGGGCTTTCCAGTGGGGTGGGCTTTCCCGCAACTCTGCGGCTGTCGTTTGCTAGCGTTTCTCGGCCGCTCGCGTCCGCCGCAGCCCAAATCCGGCCGGCCAAAAGAAACCAGTCAAGAAGGGAATAAATTAATTATGATCCGCGATGCTCCGCATCACCCCATGGTTCCCCTCGGGAAGATGGTGTAATTTTTTATGGATATCCTTATGGTGAAAGAACGCCTAAGCTTACTTTAACTCTCGATAACTGGCCAACACGTGACTAAGACGGGACGCTACGTGCCCAGAAACGGGCTTCTGACCGGTGCCAGAAGAGTTGGTAGTCTTCACACGACGGCTGACGTTACCGCCTTGGCGTGACGTCGCAAACAGGATATGACGTCAGAAACAGGAATTGGAGGAGACGGCAGTTCAAGGACGTTTAAATAGGGAAGGACCCGGCATGACGTCATACCCAGCGACGCCGGAAAAAGAACCCAATCCCAGACTGCCTCGCGCACCGACGCGCTCTCAGCCATGGTATGGTGGCTAGAAGGGCCATAGCCATGGCTCCCATCGTCTGCTCTCCGCTCGGTCGTTAGGCTTACGTCTGCTCCGCACCTGCGGTCTGCTTCGTCTGCTCGCTGTCGCGGCTGGCTTTCGATTCGATTCGGCGCACCAAAAGATGTTTCGATGCGAAGCCGCATTCTCATCACGGCGGAGTGAAACCAACACCTTCTGGAAGCAGGCCCGGTTTGTGCGGCTTTCTCAACCCGCGATGCCATTTTCAGCGTTCGTGCGTACGACGACTGACACGCGATCGCTTTCCAAAGCTGCGCTACGACGACTCGTTCGAGACGACGCTACAGGCGCGGTCGCGCGGGTCGCGCGGTGTTGAGAGCGTCCACTACACGCCAACTTCCTACTGGTCAGGCAAATGTTGGGCTCCAAATCTCGCCTGTTCGACACCGATTGAGTGGACGCCGCCATCGCTGCCATGAAATATTGGGGCAAACAACAGCGTTGCCACGGAAATGCCATGGCAACGAGGGTTGTTTGCCCCAATCATAAACATTGACGAGCTCTCCATTGGTTGAGAAGGGTTGGTGGCCACGCCTACTTCCGTTACACTTCGCTCCATGTATGGAGAATACGGACGCCACCTATGCCCCTATAACCTCGTTGCGACAGATAGAAAGCGATGTCTTCTGCTTGTTGCAAGCAGACGGCAGCATAAAACATTCAAGCCGGATCAGACCAAGACGGGATTAACTTTCTCGGGGCAGCAAGCAATCAGTGACGTGTGGCTTAAGGTAATCCTTCCGTTAGGGCTCTGCAAAACAACAATTACAAATAAAAATAATAACGAGAAAACAAGGTGGTGCAAGGATGAAAGCGCCCAATCTCGCGATTGCGGCTGTTTCAGGAAGTAAGCAGTCCCGCCCATCACTCTGAGGAGAGGACACACCGCTTGACCAGGTGTCCTCGAGCGAGGACTAGCGGCGTCCAAGGATGACTTCCACGTGGACAAGCTATCACTGGGTGAGCCTCGTCAGCGTGACTCTGTAATATGGTGGGTTTGAAGTAGAGGGCGGCGGTCGCCATTTTCTTCCTGCGGCCAAGAGCGGTCCCGCGCTCACTCTCACCTGTCCCTGTCACCATGTTACTAGAACCACTCAGTTGGGAAACTGCCATAGAGACTGCTCTGAAAAAGTGGCACCGATCCGTCCACGAGAACCGAGCTAATGGCGATCCCAACGCCGCCACTTCTCCGCAGCGGCCAGTCCAGGAACTGCACGTGACTTCCATTTTCGTTGTAATCGGCCATTTTGGGGCCAGAACAGATACTGTGGAAGGGGCTTCGAGGTACCGCCCCCGACTCCCAAGCGGACGCGCCGCGGTTTACTACCGTGGTTAATATGCACCTAACTCAGGACGCGCTACCTGAAATCCCCGCTGAGGCAGGGTTGTATAAAAACAATATTAATTATACTGCAAAACCTTGCGAACTAAAGATTTTAGAAAACAACACGCGCCCCCATTTTGTACTAAACTCCAATAAAAGTTACTACAAAAGAGTTTTTTCCGTTAGTTTTTACGCAAAAACATGCTTTCTAAAAGCTCAAGGCGACCACAGTTAAGACGAATGATACAGAGTGGCGCTGTTGTCGCATTTAGCTCGGTCTCGGTGGACGCCAGCGGCCCAGGTTTCAACGGTGAGTTTCCCAACTGTGAGTTCTAGTAACGTTGCTGTTACCATGGTGATATACTTTGTTTCAGCTTAAGTCCAGACGAAGCCGATGCCACAAGTCCGAGCTCCGGGCTTTCAGTGTCCCTGCCAAGCCCGCGCGCTCCTGTAGCGCAAGCACTGTTCAGGGTCACATGCTCGCGCTAGCACCTGCTGCGTCTGGACCGTCTGGACCTAAGCTGAAATCAAGTATTAGCGATGTGCGCGACCAAAAGCGTCGCTGCGGTCAGCTTTCCACGATTGGCCAAACCATGGGCATATGAGCATTGTCAGATTGTCAACTTTGACGGTGTTAGTTTCGGATTGCGATGGCTCCTAGCTTCCACTGTGCTTTTTAAACACACCACCGAACTCGTCGTCGCACCTGATGGTAAGTAGCCAGGATAACAACTGGTGACGTCACGGCGAGGCAAATCCCAGTCGTGACGTCACGGATGGAAACCATAAGAGGGCGCCACCGAAAAATCTCGGCGCTAATACAAGCAGTGCCGCAACAGCAAAGACCGATTAATTGCAATAAGGTACTGCGGTGGGCTAGTTGGTTCATACTAGGTGTTTTAACAGCTTCGGTTGAATGCCCTGTGCATGTTGGCACGGCATTCCCGTGAAAGGAGCTGCCGCGCGTGTTTTGATGAAAAAAGCGCATTCTGGCACGCTCGAGTCTCGCGCACTTCATCCCTCTTCTGAATAAATAGCATCAGTTGATAGTCAGCGCTCGTCCTGTCCTCTTCTCTTCTATCTTCCTGTTCGTCTTTGCGCTGTTAAAACACTAAACCGATTAATTCTTGGAATTTTGAGTTCGAAACAAAATGAAGCAAACACAAATATATATATAAAAAGGATATAAGAGGTCGAGTCTTCATTTACGGCCGAACAATACCTCCGACACAGTGGGATAAAATGCTCAATCCGTTTACATTTTTCTTTTCTTCAGCCGTTGAGGGCAAGGTGGCGCTCCTTCCAGCCCACCGATTATGCCGCGCTTTATAAACATCTTCATCCATGTGATCGCCACACTTCCCCTCTAGCCCACCATACCTGCACTCTATAATGTTGGCCTCAAGATTATTATTGAGCACTTAATGAGCACATATATTGTTGGTAGAGGCACTTTTCCTGAATAATATTTCTCAAGGCGGAAGAATGCAGCCTGGATTTGCTTCATTTCAAAGGTCGTGCCATCTTGATGTTAAGGAAGTTTCCATCGAAGATTAAAACCAATTCCGAGACTCTTTTGAACCTGTTTTGCAGGGACTCAAGAAACTATTATTTTTTCTTCAGAATTTGAGGAATTATTTGCAACATTTGAAACCTGCAGACCACTAAATCCGCGACTTTTGATGATAATGTGAGGGAGAAATAGACGAGAAAAAATAGAAATGAGATAGATATAGAAAAATAGCATGCGGCCTATCAGTCGAGCATGAAACAGGAGCGACTAAGAAGTAGAGAAAGAATAATTGGTCGGCGCATATGTGTGCTATGCTGCATAAATTTTCGTAGAACTATGTGTGGGCATCAGGAATGAGAGGGGGTTAACGCTTCGCCGAGTCCCGCTTGAGGGTCGCGTGAACTGACCCGTGCCGCAGAGGACGCGAGCTCGGCAGCTCGGCCGTTGTCCAGAGCGATGACCGAAGATTCTGGAATCACGGCTGCCGGAGCGGCGTCCATCGCCGTTTCATTCAGAAAGTGAATTCCAATCTGATCGTCCGCTACCGTCTTTCGGCTACCATCTTTCCTTTAGTGGCTACAGCAGTGCCTCTTTTGTATACTAGATGACACTCCAAGTACGCCTTTAAGGTTGAGACGTTCTAAGAAAAACTATTGGCTTCGCAGCCGAGGCGCAGCTGCCTCTTAGTCTTGGTCGTCCTCGGCCTTGCCCAGACCCTCCATGCGAAAGACGGGCAGGACACAAGTGCGGATGCCAGGAGAACCAAGCGCGACTACTGCGTCGTCGGGGCCGGGCCTTCAGGGCTGCAGATGGCATACTTCCTCCAGCAAGCCAAGCGGGACTACGTCGTCTTCGAAAGGAGCAACATCAGCGGTGAATATACACAAGACTCGCGTTCTCTGCGAAGAGTGGTACACCATAATCAGAGCCGAATTTATAAGTATGAGTGTGCGCTTTGGAAAGTAATCGACTCTCCGAGGGTTAGGGCCTGCTGATCTCCCGAATGTAGGCTTTACTTTCGGAAAACCAGCACGCCCTAACCCCCGGAGTGGAGTAGGGCGTAAGTCAACTTTATGGAGGGTTGTTAACCTTAATCATAACGTATGAAGAATAGTAGCAATAAGATATTCATTTAAAGTAATAGCCAACTCCCTTTTTTATGGAGAGTACAAGGCGATGAGCTCACCGAGAGCAGTATAGCATAGCACCATATCATACTTCATGGAAAGCAGTGGGCAATAAGCCTAGCTTCTGAAGAAGAGCAGACCTTAGGCCTACTTTACAGAGAATAGCAGTCAACCCTAATCGGATTTGCTGGTGCAGGGCATTTCTTTAGCGTCTACCCGAAACACCGCACGCTGATCAGCATCAACAAGCGAAACACGGGTCAGCAGAACCCGGACTTCAACTTGAGGTTCGACTGGAACTCACTCTTGAGCCACGACCCATCGCTACTCTTCAAACACTTCTCGCGTGACTACTTTCCTAAGGTAAGGATATTCCTTTCAACAAGTAAGTTCTTGTACCTCTAACAGAATACGGAAAATACATATCTAGGTTGACATCATCAGGTGGCGCAAGCTACCACACAATACAAAGGGCATAGCCAATGCCATTCATCCATACATTCATAAGACTAGACTAGAAAAAAGGTGTGCTGTTTAGCTCTCAATTTCAGCCGTGTAAGCATGTGTGAAGTTACGTCTTTGGCCTGCTTGCGAATCCCTGATTCGTATCTAGTTAATTCAGGTGAGTCATTAAAGTTACAACTATATGTTACATAAAAATGATTTATTTAGATGTCAATGGTCTCTCTGCATGCAGGTTTATGTTTAAATATATTTGGTATTTATCCCTTTACATCGTCTGGAGTCAGTGGCATAGCCAGAAATATTTTTCAGGGGTGTTTTACATCCCCGGTGAGACCGGAGGAGAAGAGAGGGCTCACATATGTACTCTTTACGAACATAAGAGCATGCTTTTGGTTATTCCTCTGCTCTTATGAAGACCACAGACTCACTTCTTATTTTCACCATCACCCCTAAATAAGAAAGTGCAGGAGACTCAGTACATTCAGGTACTAAAAGAAAAATGTTTAATACATAAAAGCACAACAATTCCTGTAGACAATGATTTGAACATAACAAGGAAAATCAAAGGCTGCCATAGTGTACAGGGTCCAAGCGAGAAAAGTAAACCCTCCTTTTCGGCGCGCATAAAACAACTACGCGTCGCTGAACGGTGAAACTCCGCCATAATATAACCCTAGTGGTCCGAGCAAGATGCCAATGTTTTAGAAGGTAGCATCATCGATTTCAAAAGTTATAAGCGAATTTTTGAAAATCTCAATGGGAAAATGGGGCCGTGGCCCGGAAGCGTCTCCCATTCATCTTCATGTACTCGTGATCCTTGAGCCGCCGTCTGCCACCAATCTCCCATTGAACGTTTTTGATAATTACTCATAACTTTTGAATTCGGTGACGCTACGTTCTGAAACTTTGATATCTTGCTCGGACTAATAGGGTTACATTCTAGCGGAGTTTCAGCGTTCGGCGATGCGTAGTTTTTTTATTCGGGTCGAAAAGGAGGCTTTAATTTTCTCGCTCGGACCTCTGTACATCAAGTGCGACGATAACAGTAGATAGCTTTGGTTACTATACCTCTTGGGAAATTTCTCCCAGACGATTGCTTTTATCCCGCTTTCCCGCACGGACTACACATTCAGGCGAAGCCGCCGGCGATCAATAGAAAGGAGCGAAGGACCTCTCTGGGCTGACATGAACATCGCGGTGAACGTTTAAAAACGCGAGCCTCAGCAAGCGCTGCTGTGATGTTGAGGCTCTAAGGTACGACGTCAGCCTTCGGAGCGTTGAGAACGAACGTTCTGCTTCTGCGGTGCTGACGGGCATGGTGACAAGGATCTGCAGCAAGGGGAACTCGTGTTAGGACCCTTTTGGGTATTGCCTTTAAGGCCCTGTCACACTGAGGCAACACGACGGCAACAGCAACACAACACGTCGTCCAACAGTCGGGCAACTTGTTGCTCGCTCCCCGTGTTGTCCGACAAACCTGTCACATCGCGGCAACAGCACGACAACACGAACGACAACTAAAATGTTGCCTCGGTATGACAGCTTTCGGCAACAAAAACAGCAGCAACTCGTGTTGGACAACGTGTGTTGCCCTGATCGCTGGCTGAGCGAATTTCGGGCCGGCAACGACAACATAGATAGCTTCGATGGTAAAGGCCCTGTCACACTGAGGCAACACGACGGCAACAGCAACACAACACGTCGTCCAACAGTCGGGCAACTTGTTGCTCGCTCCCCGTGTTGTCCGACAAACCTGTCACATCGCGGCAACAGCACGACAACACGAACGACAACTAAAATGTTGCCTCGGTATGACAGCTTTCGGCAACAAAAACAGCAGCAACTCGTGTTGGACAACGTGTGTTGCCCTGATCGCTGGCTGAGCGAATTTCGGGCCGGCAACACGACAACATAGATAGCTTCGATGGTAGAGTTAGTCCCCTATCAATAACGTCTTACTCAAATAAAGGCTTGGAAAACGTTATTTAACAATAATTAGGGCTGGCGTGCAGCTAAAATTTTTTATTAATGTTTTTGCTTACGGAAAGCGATTTTCGAAATGTTCACAGCTACGGTCGTGAACGTTCACTGGTTTTGAAATTAAAACTGCCGAGAGACCAGCTGACATTACTGATAATTAAATAAAATAGCATGCCTACTCACCCGCTTATAAAGTATAATAAAAATAATCCAGAAAACCAAAGAATAAAATATCGAAGCATTAAAACGACCACTCTGATCATGATTGTTGATGCTTGGAACTTGGAACCAGCCGCTACCAGGCACCTGATTTGTTTTAAAAATACCCAGGACGTTTTGGCGGATGAAGCGATGACATAGCAGGCGGTAGGCAAATGAACAGCGTTGAAAAATATTTATTCCACCGATTGTTATCAAGGCCGATCGTGTCAGTGTCGCTGTTTTGAAGCACTGTCAGTTCAGTCAAAGCCGTCTGTTCAGTTCAACATCACGCTACAAAAGACGCTTTGGGGTACTGCTGGTGTTAACTCAATTTCACAGAAGAAATAGGAATTGCACGAAAGAAAGAACCGGGCAGAAACACTTCATACGGTGGCGTAAATCCCGAACATATATCAGCGATGTCACTTTCCTCGGTTAGGGCTATCTGCTTTGTCAGCGAATGAAGCACATTGCGATAAAATAAAGAGCGGAAAATACTCCCCGTGTCAAGTTTTCTAATCACAATCACTGGATGATGTCGTATTGTAGTAATTTCCGGCCCTTCGAACGCACTAGCACTTTGCAGAGTCACATTTCCAGCGACGCCGCGCCGGACACGAACGAAGGTAAACAATCAAGATGGCGGAGTGTTCCGCGTGTTGTCCTCGCCGTCAGCGCGGTGTGACAGGGTTGTCGGACAACAAATCGGGCAACACTGTTGCCGGGCGGCAGCAACATGTTGCCTGACTGTTGTTGTTGCCTTGATGTGACAGGGTCGCCGGCAACACGACTTCCCGTGTTGCCGGATAGAGTTATCCAACTGTTGCCTCAGTGAAGGTGAGCAGGAAGCACTAGATAGCTAGGTAGTTGTCCCTATCAATAACGTCTTACTCAAATAAAGGCTTGGAAAACGTTATTTAACAATAATTAGGGCTGGCGTGCAGCTAAAATTTTTTATTAATGTTTTTGCTTACGGAAAGCGATTTTCGAAATGGTCACAGCTACGGTCGTGAACGTTCACTGGTTTTGAAATTAAAACTGCCGAGAGACCAGCTGACATTACTGATAATTAAATAAAATAGCATGCCTACTCACCCGCTGATAAAGTATAATAAAAATAATCCAGAAAACCAAAGAATAAAATATCGAAGCATTAAAACGACCACTCTGATCATGATTGTTGATGCTTGGAACTTGGAACCAGCCGCTACCAGGCACCTGATTTGTTTTAAAAATACCCAGGACGTTTTGGCGGATGAAGCGATGACATAGCAGGCGGTAGGCAAATGAACAGCGTTGAAAAATATTTATTCCACCGATTGTTATCAAGGCCGATCGTGTCAGTGTCGCTGTTTTGAAGCACTGTCAGTTCAGTCAAAGCCGTCTGTTCAGTTCAACATCACGCTACAAAAGACGCTTTGGGGTACTGCTGGTGTTAACTCAATTTTACAGAAGAAATAGGAATTGCACGAAAGAAAGAACCGGGCAGAAACACTTCATACGGTGGCGTAAATCCCGAACATATATCAGCGATGTCACTTTCCTCGGTTAGGGCTATCTGCTTTGTCAGCGAATGAAGCACATTGCGATAAAATAAAGAGCGGAAAATACTCCCCGTGTCAAGTTTTCTAATCACAATCACTGGATGATGTCGTATTGTAGTAATTTCCGGCCCTTCGAACGCACTAGCACTTTGCAGAGTCACATTTCCAGCGACGCCGCGCCGGACACGAACGAAGGTAAACAATCAAGATGGCGGAGTATTCCGCGTGTTGTCCTCGCCGTCAGCGCGGTGTGACAGGGTTGTCGGACAACAAATCGGGCAACACGGTTGCCGGGCGGCAGCAACATGTTGCCCGACTGTTGTTGTTGCCTTGATGTGACAGGGTCGCCGGCAACACGACTTCCCCGTGTTGCCGGATAGAGTTGTCCAACTGTTGCCTCAGTGTGACAGGGCCTTTAGTTTTCCCGGCTTGGCGGCCAGTGGGAACAAGCTTGCTCGTGCAATTAGGCGGCTAGTCATTTGATATTTTATTAACCTTTTAATCAATAAAATACACACATAGTTCAAACTGAAAACTTGACTGGGCATCGTCAAAAACCACTAAATCAGTCAACTTCAAAAAATGAAAAGCAAACACATCGTTTTTTTGTGTTGTTGTTGTTTTTTTTTGTGGGGGGGGGGGGAGTTCTCGAAAATGCGCCCAAATGCGCCCGCCCCAATTTATCACAAGCGGTAACTTTTGCATTTTTCACAAATGCTCCAGATCTTTTTGAAATCGACTGATTTAATGGTTTCCGATCATTCCAAGATTAATTGTATTAATTAAAATTTAATGAAGATAGTTTCCTGCCAAGCCAAGCAAACTAATTGTAAAGTTAAGTGTCCTAACGCAAGTTCCATGTTGCTGAAACTTATTGACCGCCTAAAAGAACTTGTTTTTAAGCCGTTATTAGACCGAGAGAGATGAAGGTCAAACCTACCTGATATGTCAGTTGTCTCGTCCGCCAGCAATGTGAAGCACTTCGCATTGTTCACTTGGTTCACAATTGTGTCCTGAATGATCCTCCCACTTGCGGCGATGATCTCATTTTGAATTTGAGGGCTGAGGTAAGTCGCATTCCCAGGTCCAGATTCGATGTGCTCCCTGAGAACCTCGTCACCGCCTTGCACTTTCATACGTAGGAGTGCACGGCGCACGAAAGTTCCCATCGTTTTCAACTGGTTGGTCCAGTTCCAGGCGGCCCGCGTCGCGGTGTCCTCTCAAAGGAATTCCTTGCCTTCCACAGACAAGAACAACGTCGATTATCGAGAGAAGCTTCTTGCGATTTTTGTCTCGTTCACGGCGATTCGCCGAGTACAGCTGTTCGTGAACCGATTCTCCTTCAACTGCTTGCAGGAAGTTGCTTGCAAACAGAACGGCGGCTTTGTGGTACTCCGCTTCGCTGTGGGACTTGAAGGTCTCCAGCGCGCATTGCCATCGTGTGAACGGCGTACGCACCAGAGCACCGAGCCTTTGATTACAGCCCTTTGCCGCGTTCTCTTGTCCGAAGAGCACGCAGACACCACAGAAAGCCCCTTTCTGGCATTCTGAGTACTGGAGCCAGGAATATGACTTTAGCCAGTGCGGCTGGAACTTCAGTCTCCGCTTGCTTCCAACAGGGAAGACGTAGTTAGCGCCGATGTGCATGGATTCAATAGCAGCTTTCGCCTTGTCTCATCATTCTTGAGTTCTGAATTCCTTGGGCTAGATGTGATATAAAGTCCGATGTCGTTTTCAGGAACATTGCTCTCGCTCAGGCAGGGGGATGGGGGTGTCTGACCTGAAGGTGTCGGCTCTGCTGGAGACTTTGATGGTGCGCTTGACGAAGTGGGTGATTTTTCTTTCTTGTTAAAAAAGTCGTCTATGGTCAGCTTGACTCGTTTAGGCGTGCTCATTTTCAGAACAGGCACATGGCATCGAGGCACACGGAACACGCACTTAAAATCAGTGACTAAAATTACACGAAAGTTGGTTCATCCACTCAGCTGCGCAGGTTCGTCATCCTCTTAGGACCAACGCCTCCTCTACTTTATAAGCCTGTCAGGGGACTCGCTCTCCCGTTGCGGCCGGTCTGCCATCGTGTTGTATCCAAACGCCACGCGGTGGCGCTCGCCTGCGACACTAACCACGCAACCCTTCTGGGCGCTGTAAAGAACGTCCTTCGCGGCCGCACCTGGAGGTGGAAGCGGGTTCTCGCGTAGAGCGACCCCTTCTCCGGCGTTCCAAGGGCACGACTTCCGCTGACAACCTTGAGCCACGATTATCTGCCCCCGGTAGATAGGGTGAATGGCTTCACCCGTAACGTCGACAAAAGAGGGAAACGAGCTGTCATCGATACCTCCTTCAGGCGTCCGGCGCTAAAGAGGAAGATGGACTGTCAACGATAATTGCCCGCTTATGGGCTTCCGAGGTCCTTCTCGTCCGGGTTAAGAAGGGGGATGGTATCCTCCGGGCGTTCGTGCCCTCTTGGAGTCAACAGAAGCAATTATCCTGTGTGTGCGTTTGTGCGTGCTCGTAGGCGGTGCCTGAACGTTTGGGGATGACCTTCTGGGGGTCACCTCGACGTGGAATCCGGAAGAATAGCCACATCTTCCGAGATTACCCTGACAAGCCATAGGCATCGGCGGAGCAATTATCCTCTGTGTGTGTTTGTGCGTGCTCATGGTCTTTCAACACTGCGATTTAGGCAGAGACTCAGAGAGTGAGCCGGTCTTTGGTGTCCTGCGTGGATGGCGTTATTTTTGCCATTTGAGCCGATATGACGAGGACGCGACCGAGCGACCTGGCGCCCGAAAGAGAGAAGGCCGCGGAAGGGGGGGGGGGGGGGGGGTCGGTCGAAATTTCGGGGGGTGTTCTGACACCCCAACACCCCCCTGGCTACGCGGCTGTAGACTGCAGTGTTACCAAACTCAGACATTAGCTCTTCAGAAACTGTGGCAAGTAACACACGCAAAGCCATCCGAGTAGCGCCACTTGCCCCTGGGTCCAACTCTGAAGACCATCATTCCGTCAGCATCACCGGTTGACATGATCAACATTTTGGTGTGAAAAACGAACCAGCAGTATGTGAAATCACATTGCCCTTTATGAAACGCCGAGACTATAGCTCTCGTCTCAGCAAAACCGCGCAGGACAGCCAGCGTGCAAGGGAGAGAGCGTGTGCTAACCTGTTCACGAGGAGGGAAAGAAGGAACGGAACTAGAAGGGGCTGAGATTCCCCTGTTCCCCTCTCTCTCTTGCACAGGTCGCGATACACTCTCTCCCCTGTAGCTTGGGCTGTCCTCGCAGTTCGTGGGCTTCGAGTGAATCTCTGTCGCTACATACCTAATTATACATTTAGTTTCTTTGTCCACTTTCTTCACGTTCCAGGCAGACGCCATGGTGCAGTACCTCGACACCTTCAGAAGGAAAATGAATCTTCAGGTCCAGTTCGACACCGAAGTTCGAAACGTTCAGAAACTCGCCGACGAAGGTCACAACGGTTACAAATTCTCGCTAGAGGACCAGCGGGGCAACGCTTACTCCTGCAAGTATGTTACTGGTTTATACGTAAACACAATAAGAGCGGACTGAGTGTGCCTGTGGTATATGAGTGTTGGACCTCAAGAGGTGTACACACTCTATCTTCAGTGTGCTTCCTTCTGATGAAGTAGTAAAAAAAAATAAGATGGCCTAATATTATCATCTGGAAAGAATGCCAAAGCTGAAGACCCTGCTCACCCTGGAATGTATGAGAAATTGCTAGGCAATTCTGTTGTATACGTGAAACGTTCTATAGCAATACAAACGTTCTGCGACACTCAAGAGTTTCCAGACGCCAGACGCATACGTTCACGGCGCTCTTCATCGGATAGTTAAAAAGCGTGTGCACACATAAGAGTTGTTCTTAGAAGGAAGCTGATACTACCGCTTATCGGAGCTAATAAACCCAAGGCGATCTTCCAGAGGCTTCCATACTTCTCATATGTATAAATTTAAAATATAAAATTCTCCATATGTATAAAAAATGTCTCGGGCTAATAAACGGCTATGATCAAATACAATCATATAAGAGTATACAACAACCGTATAAGAACATATGAGAACAACATAATATTATATAAAAAGTTGTAAGAAACTGATAAGAACACATAAGAACAATATAAGATTATGTAAGTTATAACAAAGTGATAAGAAGTTTCTTATAGGTCCCTATACAATCTTATATTCCTTATAAGGTTATTGCATGTTCTTATGCGATCTCTTTTGATCAATGCGTTTATTGGACCAATAAATTTCTTATACGTATAAGATTTTTCACCAGGGCCTCCCTCAGTGCGCACAGGTGGTCGAGCTCCTCCTCGCCTAACTCACTCTTCCTCTCGTGCCCGTCCTCGCGGCCACGCTTTTATACAGGCTTCATTTTTGAGCTTCACGAAATTCCGATCCAAGCCAAATAATGTTTCCCGTAAGAAATGCGTGTTCCAGACATGCGAGTCTTTGAAAAACGTACTAAACATTCTTAGCTCAGCAAACGCTATACTAAAGAATCCCGCGCATTTGGTTTTGTGGCTGTCCGTGGGGTTTTGCAGTGGAAGCGTCGCTAACAAGGTACTCTCGCGCTTGCAGCTTCGGCTTTCAAACGTCGTCATGAGCAGGAGCTGCGGATATTTTGCTTAGCAGGAGTTGGGGATCAAAAGAAAGATTTTGTTTTCTTCACGATTAAGCCTACACGTGCAGCGGGTGTAACCACACGCGTAGCGTGCTCCTTCGCCTATAACCTTAAGACAAGGCCTGGGCATCACGTCATCGTTAGTGCATCCCCGACTTGCCCCCAGCGGAAAACAGACTGCACCTCGACGAGAGCATACGCGCCACAGTGGCACACGCCTGCGCCTTGGCGTCGTCGCGTGAAAGCATCTTCGGGACGCGCTTGCGTCGACGCGGACGCAAAATATGTGGCGCTGCGTGGGTTCACTACAGACCTTTGCATCACTTATCACCCGGGCAAAAAATGCTGAGTCACTAAGCTGTGAATGCATGCGCAACGTCTGACATACCGCCGCGCCAGAGCCAACCCAGCAGACAAAGAAGATGGCAGCGCGCAGAAGGCGAATTTCGGAAAGGTTTCTACTCAGGACAACTTTTCTTGGCACTAATTAGAGAGCAGGAAAGAGCACGCACAGCTTTCATCAGCGCCCAGAATGAAAGAGGGCACGCGTGAACATTCTACCCGAGTATACAGTTATGATGTCGGTCACCAATCCCCATGAAAATACCTAAGAATGCTGAAAATCGCACATGTTGCAAGCTTGTTTCTGGAGTCTTATGGCGCCTTAACATGCTGACACTTGAGAGCTGACGCAAGAACGGCATACCACATTTTAAGTCAATATGAGACGAAGCCGGCCATCTTTTAACAGAAAATGTTTTATCAGCTTAATTACAATAGAAACGTTAGATTCCAGCGCTACGACACGTTATAAAGCGTACACAACGTTGAAAGTCATATATGAAGTACATAAACCCACAGGTCGCATATAAAACAAACATAAGAAGGACACCCCAACGGAAATCGAACCCGTGACCAAGTGTTTTTAACACCGCAGCTTGGGCTAGTTGGTTTTCCATCTAAGTACTTCACTGCGCATAAACGCCTCGCAAAAGCAGGTACTCACTCAATTACAGACACAAAAACATACACACAGCGCTGAACTCACAACCCTTTGTATTTTGTCTTCGTTTTCTTCTACTTTTTGTTAAAACAAAATCTGTAAATTATTTTTTCCTCATTTTTTTCCCGCCTATTCAAAACGAATTCGTAAAATAGTCCGCGATTATCTTCTCAAGGTGAGGTAAGCCAATTCTTTTGCAGAGAAGGTGAGAGATGGGCTGCTCAAGCGTTCGTTAAGCCTGGCAACATGTTTCGCTTCAATCATTTCCTAGTTGGTTGTTGTTTTCGATCTGGCACGGTGCAACCCAGCGTTGAGCTGCACCCACCAATCGGCATGTGCACACCTAAATGTCCTGAGTTGGTCTAGAAATGTTATTGTTGGGTTCGCGAAGTCGATCGTCGAGGCACCGTCCAGTCTGCCCGATGTAGCGTTTCCCACAGGAGAAAGGAATGGAGTACACGAACTTTTCTGTGCACTCGACAAAACTGGTTTTGTGCTTCTTAGTGCAGCTCTCTGATCGGTCTGAAGAGGCGTTCACTTTTTGCAGAAGCTGGAGTGCTCGTTCGTAGTTGAGAATACCTCCTCAACATGGACTTCTTTCGCTACCTTTTTCAGTCCATGGGGAAGTTTTGAATATAGGCACAACAACGTCGATTGTAGGGATCCTCCTCAAACATATGAAAAGACGGGAGGTCACTCAACTTCCACCAAGAGACACGTCAACGGGCCCAATGCCGATTGTTGTGCCTTGTGTTCACAACTTCTCCATAAACTGAATAAAGTAGCGAAAAAGTCAATGTTGAGGTGGTATTCTCAGCTCCGAACAAGCTCTCCAGCTTGTGCAAAAAAGTGAACGCTTCTTCAGACCGATCAGAGAGCTGCACTAAGAAGCACAAAACCAGTTTTGTCCAGTGCACAGAAAAGTTCGTGTACTCCATTCCTTTTTCCTGTGGGAAGCGCTATATCGGCCAGACTGGACGGTGCCTCAACGATCGACTTCGCGAACCCAACAATAACATTTCTAGAGACCAACTCAGGACATTTAGGTGTGCACTGCGGATCTGCCGGATGTAAGGCAACTGGCTGGCAGTGAAGCGGCAACCAACTAGCGGAAGATTGGCAGCCATTGCCAGCATCGAAGACTTGCAGACAACCGTGATTACTACGGATGGAATACATTCGACCAGCTGGTTTAGTACCCCGCGCCGACATGCATCATGGAGGCTGTAGTCCACGCGCGACAACCTGGAGGTCTGCGCGAGCAGAGCGCAGCGGCATGAGCTACTCGTGAACTGGCGTTGCCTCCTACGAACTACAGTATATGGCGGCTTCACCGTCGTGCAACCTTCAGATAGATCAGTCTAAGGCGGAGAGAAAAATAAACGAGGACAAACTAATTTACAGATTTTGTTTTAACAATAAGTAGAAGAAAACGGAGAGTATCAGAAACTACTGAAAGTTGCGAGTTCAGCGCTGTGTGCATGCTATTTTGTATCTGTAATTGAGTGAGAGCCTGACTTTTTGTGAAGACGTTTTTGCGCCGTGCAGCGCTGCTAAGACAAGTGTTTTAGCTGGTGCTAAAAGGCGCAGGTGGTCGGAGAGCAACTGCGGAAAGAGCAGGCGCGCCAAGAAGAGCTGCGCGGAGTCCAGCTATGTGAGAGAGCAACCTGTCACATCACATGCCATAGGAAATTTACACACGCTTGATCGTGCTACAAGAACCGGGACCCACGGAATATGTGGGTGCGAACCACACACGTCCTGTATGGTTCGAGAGTGGAGCCTGAGTGTCAGCAAGGCGGATCCAACGAAAGTCAGACACATCATGTGTCGTTTGATCTCATTACATACTGCGCTCCCCTCTCTCCGTCAACAGAATCAAGTTTCTGTCATTTTGTTTTTGTTCGTTCTATGAAATGCATTGCGCGCGAATACTGACGGCCAAATCGTTTCCAGGATCCTCCTTGTTGCCAACGGTGTGTCCAAGCCGAACGTTGCCCACGACATGCCCGGCATAGAGATGGTCACGGGCTACGAAGAAGTCTCCGTGAACCTGGACGACTTTGAGGCCAAGACGGTCATGATACTGGGCAGGGGAAACTCAGCCTTCGAAACGGCCAACTTCATCTTCCCAGCGGCCAACCACGTCCACATGGTGGGAGCCTCACCACCCAGGTTCGCCTGGAGTACGCACTACGTTGGAGACCTCAGGTAAACTCATTAGGAACTAAAGAAGACCTATTTTGAATGTTCTTTGGATCCCCCACTAAGGCCATCCTCACTCATGTTTTATCTCCAGAGCTGTCAACAACGACATCCTCGACAACTACCAGCTCAAATCACTCGATGGGCTCTTGGACGCGGACTTTACAAGGCTGGGCTTCATCAGGACGAAAAGTGGGAAATTGGCCCTAACCATGAGGCAGGACACCAACAAGCGCTACGATTATGACAAGAACTACGACTACAGCTACAATTACAACTACAACATGCGGACGCACAACCGATCGGAGGGAAGTCTTACAATTTTAATTACAACGAAGAAACTGAAAGGACCACGGACCCCAAGAAAGTCAGCAGGTGTTTCGGTTACAACTACAATAATCAGGACAATCCTAAATCCTGCACAACTATAACTACAACAATCCGGAAGCTGCTAAATCCTCACAACTATAACTATAACCCATCCCAATAAGCCAAAATCGTACAACTACAACGTATAACATTCCGGACAACAAAACGTCTTACAGCGACATCGGCCAAGATAACACTATGTGCTACAGCTACAACTATTTAAACGAGGCCACGTCCGACAGCGACGACAACTCGAACAAAACCAAGTCCTATAACTACAACTACAATTACCCAGATAAGACTGAGTCGTACAACTACAACAACAACAACCCTGACAAGACAAAGTCCTACAGCTACAACTACAACAACCCTGACAAGACAAAGTCCTACAACTACAACTACAACAACCCCGACAAGACAAAGTCCTACAACTACAACTACAACAAAACCTCCGACAAGACAAACTCCTACAACTACAACTACAACAACCCCGACAAGACAAAGTCCTACAACTACAACTACAACAACCCTGACAAGACAAAGTCCTCACAACTACCACTACAACAACCCCGACAAGACAAAGTCCTACAACTACAACTACAACAACCCCGACAAGACGGAGAGTCCTACAACTACAACTACAACAACCCCGACAAGACAAAGTCCTACAACTACAACTACAATGACGGCGGAAAAGAGAACGAAACAAGCGATAGTAGCACTAACGAAGACGAGGATTACAGGGAGGAGTACGACGCAATAATACGGTGCCTGGGCTTCGGCTACGACGACTCGATGTTTAGTCCGTAAGTAGCCTCCTGACTTTTTGCAGTATATGTTATTCGCGTGAGTAGTATCGCAGGAATTAAGGAAGGATTGTAGGTATTGCTGATTGCATTGAAGATGTTGAAAGGGTCTTGGTAAGCAACCGAAGCCAAGATACAGAATCATCTTCAACTTCTACATTGTCTAATATCTAAATACGAGCGTCCAGCCAAGCTATGGCCAGTCCCATCACCATCTGCCTTTTAGAACCTGTTGACGGTACGTGATCAAAAGTGTACTTATTTAAACCGATAAAGCTCCTCCAGTGGCACTAATTATTGAGCCCTCTGTACAGCGCGTGTCGCTTATTGCGCAGTCGTCCCCCTGGACGCGTGTGTTGTGGTTGCATGAGTGTATCTGATGTCACCTCTTACCTATTGTTATCCGTGGACATCGAATCGAGCCCGGGCCCTGATGAGGGGGACACTGATATCCACTTAGGACGGAGGAAATGGCTAAGGCTAGTCTGGTTACACAAAACGAGATTCATAAATCATCTCGGAGTAATAAAAACTAGCCAAACACAGTTTGAAATCAAATTGGACAGCCTAGCCGCGAAAGGGTTCCACAGATCAAAGTAATGGTACAGAAACTAAAGTGCTTAAAGATCAAGTCGTAAGTCTTCAACAAAATGCCATGTCAATACTAACAAGACCTTTTTGAATGTCAGGGAAGCTGGCCAGTCGAGAAGATCATAGCCGCCGCAATAACCTTATGGTTTTGGGATTCCGGAAGACGCCGGTGAAACGACAGATACGTTAAAATCAAAGGTACTAGATGATACTTTTCGGAGAAAAGCTTGGAATTCGCGTTAACACTGGGCTTCTTCAATTTATATTCACCGCCTGCACCGGTGCACAAAAGTGTAGGGGCGGCGAACTCCCGGTCGTATCTCAATACACATACGGGAAGTACACTGCCCTACACTTTTCTACATCGGTGCAGAAGGTGCAAGTAAATGGAGCGAGCCTCTATCGACCACTTGCATCGCGGAGGGCGAAAAACAAACAGGAATCGACCTGTCAACGTTAAATTTCTTTGATTCCGCAAGAAAAAGACCCTCTTCAAAAGAAACGCAGACTTCTGAAGGGCAGTAAGATCCCAACTGAACACGACTATTTCTAGATGACACATCAAAGGCGCAGCAAGTTGTGGGAATGTAGAAAGTGGCATCGTGATAACGTGGAAAACGTTTACTTGATTGATGACAAGATAAATATTGCTGACAATGCTATTTTGAGGGGACGACATCACTGGGCATATGTGTAGAGCAAACAAACGGCAACCTCACCCTAACAATAAGTGATGACATAAATTGGTCAGTAAGCGCCCGCTGACATTATTTAAGACCTTGAACTTGAATGCCAGAAGTATATTAAATAAAGTAGACGCACTGGAAATGACCTTGTTCTTTCATGACCCCCCCCCCCCCATCGCTGTTATTACGGAGACATGGTTCCACGATGGTATTATGGACAACGAGATTGTCCCACCTTCATACAAAATTATTCGGAAAGACAGAGGATCGAGAGGCAGTGGTGTGGCCATACATTTTAGAAGAAACGGTAGATATGGTCCATATAAATTTCCTTGTCGACGAATATGTATTATGGTGTAAAGTAACAATCCACGGAAATACATTTATTATAGACGCCGTTTATAGGCCCCTAAATACCCCGCCAAAGCTTTTAGAAGATTTATACGATTACATATGGCTCTACAATCTAGGGACAAAGCTAAGATTCTTTTGACGGGGGACTTTAACCTGCCCAGTATTGATTGCACAATTAGTCAAGTGGGTAAACATGAGATACTGTCCTAAGAACTGCTTCTGGATATTGCTTTTTTCTTTCAACCTGAGACAGTTAGTGAATGGCCCCACCAGAAACAAATACTGGTCAAGCAACATTAAACTTTTTTTTTGTTAGTAATATGGTTGAAGTGGACGAGATTGATCTTAAAGATGGCGATTCAGATCATAAGATTTATTTATTCAAATTCCTTATACCTTTATTCAATAATTAAAATGTATTCAATAACGACTTAGTACACTCATGTATGGACCTTTTCCAGGTCCCTTTGGAGTTGGAGATGGTCTTGCAACGAAACTATTTTACGGTGTAACACGGAGTCGTCAGCGAAGAGGCGGATGTTTGATGAAATTTGGTCGGGAGGTCATTAATGAAAGTATGAAAAAATAGGGGACCAAAGACTGACCCTTGGGGGACTCCAGAGGTAACCTCTGCGTGGGTGGATGAGCAAGTGTTAACTGTAGGGAACTGAGTGCAGGAGGAAAGAAAGTCAGCGATCCAGAAGAGTACAGAGAGGGTCGATCTTGAGACATGAAAGCTGAGCAAGCAGGCGACAGTGGGAAACGCGAAGGTCTTCGAAAGAAAACCGCGCCACATATCTCATTGAAGAGTTGTGACGAAAAATGCGGATTACCCACCTTCCTTCTTGTCGGATCCTCTTACCATCATACTTAACCGCACCACGTAAGAAAAATCGGATTATCAGGAGCACTTTTTTGCTTCATTTATCGTCATAGCTCGACCATGCCACGTCGATGGGAAGGCCCCAAAAAGAGGTATCCGCTGATCAATGCCGACTACGAGTCAGCCAACGTGCCCGGAATGTACTTCGTCGGTTCCACCGTCCACTCACTTGACTACAGAGAGGCCAGTGGAGGCTTCATCCACGGCTTCCGATACACAAGTAAGTCATTTCGTTCTTATCTTTGTAAACATGAAATGCTTTTTTTTTTTAATGGAAACCTGTATTGCAGATCTTTATCCGTCCATCCATGTGTTTCCCCGCGAAATTTAGGGGATAGAGTCTTCCCTGTCTTGGACCTGTGTGTTTAGCGTCCTCTCATACATCAAAAGTGGACCCGGAGTGGCCACAAACGACATCCAAGGAGCCGGCCTGTCATGTTGTCGGATGTCGCGATCCTGGCGGTAGAGCGCAGAAGTCTCGGCTAAAAGTACGAGCGAACGGGAGGGTCGCTGTCGTCGCGGAGTCCCGACTGCTGGATGCAGAAGCTTCCGTTGACTGTCAAGCTGGAGAGAAGCCTGCAGCAGAACAGTCGTCTGCCACAAACACCACGGCTGTTGAGACGCCGCCAGTATCGCGGCCGTGGCGACAACATGACACTTCTATGACGACATCAGGCGGAAATGGAGGAGCGTTCTTAGGACGGGGTAAACACCAGTCGGAGACCTGTTCCAGGCACCATGGTGCAAGCCACCCACAAAAAGCCCGTATAACAGAGCATACAACGTCAGAGATAATTAGACCCTGAGTAATTTTGAATTATATGAATCTTTCAATTGAAAACATGAAACATTAAAGAGACATCCCAATACCGCCTATAATGATGCTTGAATGGCACAAGAAGCTTCACCTGAAAAACGTGTTTGCCACCGGAACGCAGCTCGAGTTCTTCATCGCCTTCTGGAGTTCAAGCACGAGGGCGTCCCGTGGCCCAGCACCCGTGGGCCCTTAGTAGATTTGGTAAGCGCCGTGATGAAAACAATCAACGAGGCATCGGGCATCTACCAAATGCATCACTTCCTTGCCGAAGTGTTCATCATTGACCGGTGAGCTTGCTGCCGCTCCTATCAGTCGCCGCGTCTTCAACTGCTATTGGTGTCTTTAGTTGAGCGTCTTTCACTCTTTTCGACACGCGACATGTTTTAGTAGAAATGACCTGTTGATTACTGCAGTGATTGCGACTTCAGTACTTTCATATGCTCTTGCTTTTACTGCTTGATGTCATTCCATCCCTTCACTGGATCCGCCAGCAGTACGCGAGAAACGCTCTTAGGCAAGATCAATCACACATTAACGATACTACGCCAGAAGCACTTCAGTTTGTATGATCTAGTCGTCTGTTGTCTTGTTCCCTTTTTACAGTGTCAGCGTTTTAGAATAAGCCCGTCTCTGTCCTTTCTCACTTGTAAGAGTCAGATTATACTGTCTACCATTTTCAGACCGAAGGGCAGCGTCCAAAACATTCTCCTTCTCTTGCGCATGCTCCTAGATGCTCTAAAGCGCACACAAAGAACTTGATCATTACGATTATTCCTGCACATTCTACCCTTTCGTAGAACAACGCAGCGCCGGCAACCTTGCGTCAGTATTACCGCCAGCGCCTCTCGCAGCGTTGTGGTACTTGTATACGACCCACTCTTGGCCCGTATGTGTTAGCTCTACCGGAGACTTGCCTCCTTTGCACGACTGCAGGAAGTCAATGGAGTTTCGCCACGTACCGGAATACCCACTGAGCCTGCTCAAGGAGCTGGCCGCCAAGACAGGGCACGAAGGCACAGAGCTTCTTGTCCTTGCCATGCGACTCCACCCGGACTTTTCGGGCCCCCGCAAGGACACCTTCCACGAGAATAGGGCGACGTCGGACGTTGAAAAGGCTCACCTGTCCAACTTTCTGCACCCTATCGTCTACTACTATGATGACATTAGCCAAGGTAAGGGATAGAGGAAGATAAAATCAAGCAGTGAAGATTTGGCGATTGCCGTTATGGGGGTTTCTGATAGTGTTGAACTTAGGAAAAATATTTTCAAGACATCTTTTATAAATGATGCCATCGGATATACAGACTATATAGACCTTTTCATTTTAGTAGTTACCTCACCGGCGGATAGAGGGCGCTGACGCACTCGGCGCCATTAGGTTGCTTCAATTTGGTTGGTTTCGGTTTGAACGTGCAAGCGGCTATGTTGCTGTTTTACGTGGTTTTTGCTTAATTTGGTGATACAATTATTTTCCTTGTAGCACACAACCGATGAAACAGCGATATTGAGCCACTTTGAGGACTACGCGGTGTTTTTGAGCCTAAATTGCGGGCTTTTTTACGAACTCCTTTGATGTGGCTGATTATGGTCGGTTGCGAAACGCTTGACTAATGTACAGGAGAAGATTACCATCGTCTACGGCCGTACCCGATGGCACTAGCTTCCAGAAAAGACAACTAATGAAGAGACTAACACGTGAATGTAAAGAAGCATATTGACAGCTTGATTAGCAATGTGTTGAATCGGGCAGAACAGATGAACTCGCGAGTGTACTGCTCACTGTTTGGTTTTCGTGAGCACCCAACCTTTCGTGAACTTGCGGACTAAAAACGTATCGTGTAATGACGCAGATAACTTATATAAACAGGTAGTATCACTGATCTCAATGACAATTGCTGGATCGCGTTTGCCCGCTCCGCGAATGCGGTCACTGGCGGCCATCTTTAGGTAGAGTTATATCACCTCTAGCCAAGATACAGCTGCTGAAGCCACCTGGCAGCCACCATCATCCATCCATGTCAGATGGCGTTTTGGTAGTTGTGGTGGCAGGCTGCCATCAAAATAGCGTGGGTGATATTCTGTGATTGATTGAAATTGTTTGACGAAACATGTTTTTGAAACCCGGCGTGAACGGTAGCCCGGTCTTTGAGGACTCGGTAAAAGTTTCACGAAATCGCACAGCACCGGGGAAAAGCAGCACAGCACGCATCAAAAGTCGCATCGAAAGAAGCATCGAAAGCAGACGCCGCTACGGAATCTGCTTTCGATGCGAGCTGCGCTGCTTTTCCCCGGTGCTGCGCTTTCGTAGAACTTTCGCCGGGTCCTCAAAGACGAGGCTACCGTTCACGCCGGGTTTCAAGAGTCTGCTTCGTCGAACAACTTCAATCAAGGACGAAATATCACCCACGGTACAGTGTACTAGATCCACGGCTTTTTTATGGTAGCCTGCCGCCATTGCGCTGTCCGCCATATTACAATGATGGCTAGAGATGATATAACTCTACCTAAAGATGGCCGCCAGTGACCGCATTCCGGTCCATAGGCGGAGCTGGCCAAACGCGATCCAGCAAATAGACATAGAGATCAGTGGGTAGTATCGTCTCGGCCTCTTTTTTTTTTAATTCAGTACTCGAGGATATTTTGACAGGCCGAGTAGGAAATTTCTTAAATTATTAACCCCCCTAAAGTACTCATAAGCAGCGTTTCGCAATATTGGCCCTAGGAAATAAATTATTCTTATATGAACATTTGCTTACTCAAGATATGATATAAGTGACAGGCCCGTCAAATTAAATCTGGCATTTGTCTCCCGTAAAATTGGCCGAATAAAATTAAAGGGCGCATGAGAAATACCTCGGAAAGTTTGGCTGAATTCTAGCGCTAGGCACCACTTCACGGGCCTGTGTGAACAAATATTTATTTGTTTGAACAGATTCTGCTTAAACCTCTATTCGCCATCGACAGCCCTGAACTCGGGTGATTGTTATGCAGACGGCTTTTTTATTCCCCAGCGCCAAATGTTGCGGACCCAGGTACTGGCCAAAGTTAAAACAGCGTACGCGAAAAAAAAAAAAAAAAGATGCGTTGTTATTATTCGGCATGCGCCGCACCAAAATCGCGTTTGGATTTCGAAATAGAAACGACGTTATTTCTTTGTGAACGCGATTCTAAAACTCGCTACTGTTAAGTTGTCTGTGGCAGTTACGCGGGAAGTCCCAACCTTTGTGTTAAAATAAATTAAGTTGATTTATCTGGTTATCTAAAGATAATCAATAAATCACTTAAATGACTGTCGAAATGGGAGCGACCACGGTACACAATTTCTTAAACTTCATAAGTAAACCGACCAACCGAATGTTTACACTGCAAAAAAAGATTCAGAACCTCATACACATGTAGGTGTGATATTATGAACAAACAAATCGCCTAAGTTGACGTACCACTATTTCTAGCCTCAGATAAAATACAAGTTAAACGTTCGTTGTCTATTTCCTCCACGAGTTTCCTCACATAATCAACATAAACTGTTTTCGATATATTATGAATAAAAAGGAGGATACTTTCATTAAATACAGATAGCCTCCTTGCGCTGACTATTCTTTGACGCCTTCCGATCCTAAATGCGCGATATAAATATACGCGCATCTTATGTTCCGCCAGTATTAGTAAACAAACCTCAGTGTTCATTAGGACCTTTATACTCTCGTGATGTCTTAGTCGTCGAGTAGACGTATTGGGCTACAGTTTCCGAAGTAAGGCAAGAAAGCGCGGTGAAACGCGGCGAAAAACACGAATACAATGCATCCGCCAAGGCGCGGAGGGGAGAGCGGAGCAACAAGTTGAAGCAACCTAATGGCTGCCGCGTCACGTGATTCCAAGATGGCAGCGCCCATGCGAGGGAGGATGAAATGGTCTATACGATACAAGGGAGTTCCGTGAAAAGAGTATTTCATAAAACAAATGAATGAATTGTAAAAAGTAATTGCTTTATAGACTGGTGATCCCATTTTATTTCGATGGGAAAAAACGCGATAAGATGTGAAAAAAGGTTAGTAGGCTTTTGAGAAAAAAAAAAAAGGATTACGGTAGCAAATTTTATTGAACAGACACGAACAGAAACGCTCTCGAAAGTAACGCAAGGTTAATAAGGTTTGAGGTTCACTTTGTAGATTAGAAATTCTGTAGCCAACATGTACACTGTGTATCAATTGGGAGTGATATAAAGTCAGACATAGGTTAGGGCCTTTACTTTTGTGTGTGTGTGTGTGTGTGTGTGTGTGTGCGTGCGTGCGTGCGTGCGTGCGTGCGTGCGTGCGTGCGTGCGTGCGTGCGTGTGCGTGCGTGATTATGGAAGAAATAATCGTCTGCACAGCCCTCCTCTGGCAAAGTCACACACTTTCCGTAATTATCATTTAGCCCGTCCATGAGATTAAGCTACATCAACACAAACGATTGAAGACCCGGAATAGATATACTATAGCAGCTGCCACAACACTCATAGAAAAAGTACCGTATTTTCAGGGCTATTTTCAGCGGACTATACATGTTTACAAGTGCTGAAATTTTACCCGATGCGGACTACCTCCGGGTGGGGACTATAAAATATTTTTCTAATATCATTCACAGTGACAAGACGTGAAGAATTTTAATAATAACGAAGTATATTTAGGTTGATTTAGGCACGACACAATCTTCTTTGTGAGTTCAAACAGCAGGCATTTGTCAAGGTGTGATGTGAGTGATAATTTTTACGTTCGGATTAGGCAGTAAGTGTGGACTATGCAAGGCGTGCGGATGGTGCACCGGGTGCGGACTATATGAGCAAAAACGTTTATTTTCGGCCCCAAATTTGTTCTTGCGTGCTATGCACCGGGTGCGGACTATGGTGAGGAAAATACGTGCTGCATTTGTGCGTACGGCGCCGTTTCTAATAACATCCCGTACCCAACTTAGTAGGTTAATAAGACCACGGTCATTCCTCCAGAAATAAGATAAACATTCCTTCTTAGCACTGAATTGCTATACCATCAGATCCGGTAACGTTAAACAATCACGCTAGTAGATGAATTTCTCAACAGGACAATCGAAACAAGAGTGAATAGACATTTTGCAAAACGTGCAGCGCCGCACAAAAGAATGCTGGGAGCGATCCATACAGGACCCGCTATCGCAGACGACGAAGGTGACCTTTGAGGCGGCAAGGGATGCACAGGCGAACGGGCGAGGACAGGCAAAGAACTGTGCGAGCTTCTCTCCTCTCCTCAGTGTCACATGGTAGATGTCGTAAAGTCAATGAGAAGCGTACAGGACATTGCCATAATGCATCGCGCCTGTCGCGTGCGGCATTCTGGGATTCTTTAACATGATCTCGTTTGTTACATGGCTTGCATTGACGTACCATCAGCGACCATCATGGTGGTCTTGCTGCTACGCGCTTACCCATTACAGCACGCGTATGGGACCACCAAATCGTCTCTTCTTCGCAAGAACAAAATGTGACCATCATCATGGCGCGATGACGTCACGCGCAAGCCATGTATGCTTCTGGTATTTGTTTAGTGAACTCCCAGTACCACCTCGTCATGCTCAACATTCGTTTTCATTTTTCTGCATTTGCAGCTAAGGTGGACCCTACAAACGAACGGAACCTCGTTCTGCCTGAACCAACCAAGACCCATCACGTGGTAGAAGAATTCCTGATCCGCTGGACCTCGGAACACTTGCACGTCGCGCCACTGAGAAACTTCGTCCAGTCCTGCCTGGAAGTCGATCTGCAACGCTATCGGCCCGCGGACTGTCTCGAGAAGCTGATGCTCAAGAACGAATCTTCGCCGGCGCCCCTGAGCTGTCTCCAGCTACCAGAGCACGTCAGGCCAGACGTGGTGGTGGGGCAACGGCGGTAGTTACGCCGCTTGACACGTGCAGCACAGTGCTACCAGCTCTCATTAAGGACGATGACACCTGTAAACCAAGAAGTGTACAAAAAATAACAATACCAAGATTTACTTTCATTTGTTCCAGTTATCACTTTAAACAATAATAAAAAAAGTCAAGTAGGGAATGTCAGAAACAAAAAGAGACCGGAACTGTCCCTCGCACGAATCTCTCGGTGCACCGGTCATCCACTACAAGTTGCACGCCTACGCACTCGCACCGTTACATTTGCGACTTCACTCTTCCCCCGGAGCTCTGGGCTAGAACGGCCTTTCCCGTCATATTGCCTGCTTATCTACCTTTATGAAACATGTAACCATTCCCCTTCTACCTTGAAGACTTGTAATACCCATGTTCGATTGTTCTGTAACCTCACCTTTTATGTGATACTTCCCAATGGGGGTCTTTAAGGTAATAAAGTGACCGGAAGTGAAGACATCGGGGAATGTATCCGTGTTTTTTAAGTATCAGCGTAAACCTCAACCATCAGATGTATTGACTAAACTCAGAATACAACGTGGTCTCTATCATTCCCTGAACAAAGCTACATTCATAAATCGAATATGGAACCTACAGGAGAAATCGGGATGACCAGGCACACGTTAACCATGACCGGACACGATTAGGAAAGGCTTTCTATAAGCTTTTGTCCGGTGAATTCATCCGCTAAAGTTTTGTCAGGTGAGCCTTTTTTGGAAGATTTGCTTTATGATTGTACCTTTTTTCGACACGTCCCTTGCTGCCGCTCGCCGCTGATCAGTGTCGCAGACATATAGATAGCCATGGTTACCGTAAGTCACCCAACCATCTTGGACTCTCGATCTCTACAGGTCTCTCCTCTTTCTAGGCCTGCGTCGTGTCCTCGCACCTGGGAGCAGCAACATATTACGGTACGATACCCATCCGAATTTAAACGGCAGGGGCGGGGGATTAAACCGGGGATCCCTGGGTTAATAGTGTAAAAAACGTGCACCAATGAAATACGGGAAACTAAACGAAGCACCTTGTTGGGCGCGGTTTCTTAAAGCGAAATACTGAGATGAGTTCGTTTTCAAAATACGCTTTATAGATCTATGCTCGAGGCGTTCTCGTTTGTTGTATTGTTCCGACTCCGGGCGATATATATCGACCAACAAACTGTTTACAAACAAGCCCGCATATTCCCTCACCGGGGGTGGGCATTGCGCGTGCGCAGAAACGAGATTCGCCTGAGGCGAAGCATCGGCGCATGCGTAGAGCCGCCAGCAGCGCCACCGCAGCCGCATCACATCAGAGGACCGAGTGTAATTACACCCGAGTGTAATTTTCTTGTTTTCGAATCTCATATGGTTTTGATCAAAATAAATATCAAGCTACCTAAATGAGACACCTGACCAAAAATAAATAGTAGATTTGTGCTCATTTGTGTGCTATTTAATTCCTCAAGCTAATATTTTGGAAACCCGCGTCTGTCACGTTGTTTTCTGGAAATCCATAAAGAGCCAAACACGACAAAAGGGCCGGCCCGTCATATAAATTAGATCACATTGAAATATGTGGAATGGGCCTTCGAAATTCCCGGTTTATTAATTACGCACAAGCAATCATATTTTTACACGCGTCGGTTGTTTTGTCGTGTACGTGTCTCGCCATTAGCTCAGAACGATTTGCTCCTTTTGTTCTGACCACATTTGTTGGAGACGTAAGCTCGGAGCTTAGGCAACAATTGCTCCCTTGCACAAAAAAGAAAGAAACTGGCTTGTTTGTATGTTTATACAGCCTAGAACTTGGTCTGCCTCGATGAGCGACGAGTCTCCCAGCTTTAGATGATAAATTTAGCCAGTGCGGTACAACCGCTAGCCTCGGGTCTTTAACGTGCATCACCCAGTAGTGATACACGACCGCACGCCGGTACGATGCGAGAACTGGCGCAGCCGTGCGCGTTTGACAGAAAACTCGCGCTGAGAAAAACAAGCAAACCACCAAAGGTGTCAATTTCAGGATAGAGAAAAATACCCCACAGTATCGGAGGGCCACCACAAACGATTTCTTGCAGGTCTGGAAGGCGATCCCACCGCCATCTGTTGGTTCAGAATCCCACTAACCAAGGGTGAGGTTGCACCTTAAGAACGACGCGCACGGAGTGAAACCTCGCGCTGCAGAACTCAGAAATCCCGGGCTTAACCCTCTGATGCCCATTATTGCTCAGGAGCCACAACTCTAGAATGATTTCATTTCTCCCACACCATGTCCGCCTCAATAAATGTAGCGCCCTTTGTCGCAAGGGCGACTGTACATGCGCTTAGCGGGGAAGAATCGAATTTCATCGTAAAAACAGATCACTTGTCCTTCAAAGCCAAGGCTTTGAAGGACAAGGACATCTGGGGATGGAAGTTATGATGGCATGCACGACTTACGTCAAAACTCTGAGAAGACAAACTGGCGCAAATATTGCAAATCCAGTCACAAGTCTCTCCTATCGTAGAGTACACTTGTGTCTCTACCAGGTCGTAACTGCTTTCAGTCATAGGACGTAAAATAATGCTGCAAATGCCCAATGTTGCTTAAAGTCAACATTTCAAAAACATAATTAAAAATAAAAAGTGTTTTTTTTAGACCAGATTTTTGTTCTTTTCTGTCGTAAAACCACGTCATGATTTCTAGGTGTCCAGTATTTCAAGCAAAGTTTTGGGCATCAAGGGGTTAATCCCCAATCACTTCCTATATCGCGTGACGCACGTTGAAGACTGCCAGCACTTTGGTACTCCACTGGCTAAATTTCTCATCTACCGGGGTGACACCAGGCGCCGATAAGGGGCTGACTAACTGCTTTCTAAACAAGCAGGCAATACAATGACTGTTTTCTTAGTCACTGAGAGTTTAAGGAACGCGGGGCGGGGCAAACTACGAGCATCTTATTATCATCCAACAGCCAATGAGATTCCAGCATTCGCCGATCAGAACGCCAAAGGACCAATCACGAAGCAAGAGTGAACACGTGACGTCATATATGACACCGTACCAACCGCCACTGCTCTGTATACCATGCTCTTGTGCCCGTACTTTCCGGCGCATACATTTTGTACCATCGAATTTGCTCTCCTCGCCAATCCTTGCCGAGAAGAAGAAATTCGATTGCGCCAAATGTATGCTGCAGAAGATACGGGCACAGGAGCATGGTACGGAGCCATGGCGGCTGGTCTGACGTCAATGCAAGCCACGTAATAGTACACGGTATGTCCCAGAAAATGTCTCGTGATTGGCGGCAAGTGCGACGCGATACTCCGTTTCGTCTTATACGTCCGGACGGCGCTACGAGCTATGCCAGCCAATCCCGTTCTGTGGACGTAGCCCGCTTTTCGCGCGTCGCTCTGCCCCCTCTCCAAGGTCACGTGACACTCACACCGCCTTGGATTGGCTAAGGTGGCTCGTAGCATCCGCTGCGCTCGGACGTAAGGACCTTATCGCCGGGGTTCCAGAGTCGGCCTTTCCATTGTCCGGCTGTGCGAGTTCGGCGACCGTCGCTGCCAGACAACATGCACGGAATCGCCAAGATAGACACCGACTTTGTCCCCATCACGATACCTCCCCTTCTCGTCAAAAAAAAAAAAGCGCGGCTCGTTTTTTTTTTTTTTTGTCTCGTTTGAGCGGAGCAATCTCTCACACGCAGTGTTTACAAAGACACCCGCTTTGCCCACACCAGGTGTTGACACTGCGCGTGCGCACAAACCAAATTTGGGAGAAGTGAATGAAGCGTCTGCGCATGCTCAGTGGGTCAGTGAGTTGCGTTGGTCTGTAGGGTGACTAACGAACGGCCTGTAGGTAGGTAGTGTGACCCGCGGTCCCACTACCTACATGCATCGTGCGAAAGAGCCGATGAGAAAAGCGTCTGCGGTCCTCATGCAGGCTCAAAGCATGCATCCGCTTCTGCCTGCTTCCAAGATGCTCGACGCGTCCGACACCGCAGGCGCTTCTGTCATCGCGTCTTTTCTAACCAACTGTCTAACGCCTAGCTGCTTTCTTTTTGTGTCACGTTGGTCGTACAAAAACGACTGTCCGCAGGCAATTCTTTGTTTGACCAGTGTGCCAGGATCGCCACATCAGGGAAACAAAACACGCCCCAGGCAGATATCTTCGGACTCCCATCGTCTTTAAAGGGACGCTGAACCGAAAATCGAATTTCAGAAAACAACGCAGAATCCATAGGCGGGATGCTACAAATCTTAAAACGTCACTCATAAAGCGGTATCTGCAACTGATCGTCGAATTTAGTAAAAGAAGAGGGCGCTCGCACAAGGCCGAAAAGACGCGTGACCTCGCGATTCTCATTTCCTCCTCTTTTCGCTTTGATTCCGCGAGGGCACGAGAGGAAAGGGAGTGAGGCCATTTCTCCTCAAGTCTTCTGCGATAAGATAGCGTCAACATTCTCCCTCATTCGCTCCTTTATTTCCCAGAAATACGGCCATCCGCTCGAGATATGGCTATATGAGTTTATGGCGCCCTGTGGAACACTTCTCCAAGCTTATTTTGGGAAATCCGAATTTCGGTTCAACATCCCTTTAACAACACCGATGTCGCACGATATCAACCAAATCTCCACTAGAGTGACCAAAAAAAAAAAAAAGACGTATCGCTTTTGTTTTTTTCGACGAGACGCGTTCGCCAGCAGAATGTGAAGCGCGTGTCGCTGGAATTTGTTACCGTAGCACTGATTTATCTTCTCCGCTACACGACACATGTGAAAAGCCGACAAACCTCTCGAGATAATCCTTCAAATACCCATGGTTTGTGTTTATAAGAACTCTTGTTTGCTCGCGCACCGAACCAGTTTGCCGTGCTGGTGACCGATAGACGGGAGCACCTGTAGTCACGTGGAAATCAGGTAGAGTATACCTCCTATGCAGTCATCATCACACTAAATGCTCCGTTTCACTTTAAAGGGCGATTCCCACACTAGCGTCTAGTCCGACCGACTGCGCAACTGTCAAGGCTTTTGACGTACGGGTTGCTACGGCAACAGCTCCGTCGGCTCCGACGAAACGGAGTAACTACCCGTTTTGTTAAGACCAAATTGGCGCTGCACGCTTTTTTTTTTTCGTCCGTGATTGGCCTAGTTAGTGAGAGAGAAGGCACAAAAACGACAAGCGCCATGACGCTGCACCCTTTTTGCCACTGCACGAGTGGGATCGATCGGAACGATGGCTCCGGTCGGACTTGACGCGAAATTAAGTACGGAAGAATTCCCACCGAGCAAACGTGATTGATTTTTTACGGATTTCGCAATTGCGAGGGAAGGCCTAAGCTAAATTTAACTCTCGGTAACCGGCCAACACGTGACTAAGACGGGACGCTACGTGCTGTATTCCAGACACGGGCGCCTGACCGGTGCCGGTTTCAGCGCTTGCTCTGCTCACTTTCCCAAGTGACGAACAGGCGCGTAATCGACTCTGATTTTGTAAACATCGGAACGATGTGCTAGAGGGGAAAAATGAAATACGAACAGAGGAGCGCTTGGCTCGGAGGTACAGTCTGCGCCGCCTTTTTACGCTTTAGACGCGAGGGTGTGTGGCCTATACCGATGGCATTGCGCCCCTTAGTGCGCCGCTAGTAGCAGCTTGCGCGCGCGCTCAGCCAGCGCGCGCTCTAGCTGCTCACTAGTGGCGAGCTTCCTCGCGTCGCACGCGTCGAGCGAGCAACGATAGCGGTGGTGATGGCTGGCCAGGGCTTGGGAAGCGCCGAGCGAGAGGCGTATTCGAGCGCCACCAGCAAACCAACATGGTCGCGTCGGCAAGGCCTGAACGGATGGCGCATTAAATTTTACAGATTTTCTTTTGTTTAATGCCCAATTTTATAGGTATTTGAACTGCGACAGTTAAGTGTAGCCGGTACACATAAACTTGCAGAGCATGGTTTTGTTTTCCCGGTGCTTTTTGTTCGTTTCATGACAAACTTTTGTTTCGGAGATTTCGTTAAAAACCGAAACTATGGGCTCTGGAAAGACGGTAATAGGCTCTAATCAGTTTTGATCAGCTAAGGAAAGCGGCGATGACTACAGAATTGTTCCACAGAGAGTAATTTTCAGCTAGCTCGCATGTCTCGACCGTGCGACTTATCTTTCCGCGAAATCGAGCTTTTGTGCGTATCCGCGTTTAAGAAACAGCTCCAGTCGTCTGCTCGGTCAACGACACAGGCTGCAGGAAAATTACGAAAATTAAGCACGCGCTTCGTTCAGCCAACGAGTATGTTAACCCGGGGGCGCCCAGTAAGCAGCTGATACTCGCATTTCAATTCAGGCTTTAGTAGCAATCCAGAAGTCATTTTGACGAATATGCGGGTTAATATTATATTACGTACTATGTCCCACTAAAGCGATATTAATATATTCTTCGGGTTGAAATATGAGCTTAGTTGACGAGCTATTAGGTGAAGTTCTGAATAAAACTATATTTGAAAGACAGAGAGATGCTACTTAAACTAAGCCAAATGGTTCTGGCCGGAAGCACGGAGACGAATGCGGATAAACTGAAGAGAGCCTTCATCGGAGATTCACGTAGACCTCCTCTGCATGGAACTTGACCTCGAATCCTGAACGGAAAAAATGAGTATTTTTTTATGGCCGGACAACCTGAGCAATGTAGACATATATTGCTGGTGACTTCGGCGGGGGTATAATATAAATATTGGAGGCGCGATAGATCATATTATCGTGACAGCTTCTAACTTTGCGAGACGGGTCCCCCATCTTTCGAAAGCAGACAATTTCCCTCTGAATCCCTCACGTGTGCAGCGAGCAGGTTTTCCGGAATCAAGTAACTGCGCTATCAACCCGACTTCTTCGGTGTGGTCCAGAGGCTTTTTCGGCGAAAAGCATCCAAGATGAATAGCCAACGCATCGACCGGCGTGGGTGGCTCAATCTTGAAGCTAATCGAACACAATTCCAAACTCAAGAAAAGCAGCTATCGAACCTTCCCATTCAGTTGACAGCAACATTGGTGTTCCCACCAGTGAAACACCTCGTATGTCGTCCTCAGTCCACTGTTCTACATCCTTATAAAGAAACCACTTATCAGTTATTAAGTAGTCGTCACTTTGAATGTGATTCGAGACAGACAAGAAATCAAAGCTTTTTTCCGTGATTCCTCCCCGTCCAAGAAATCGAAAGCACGCGACCTTGTGTTGTGGAGTAAACGGGCTTTCAAACACGCGATGGAAGGAAACAATCTACTGAGGCTTCACCGCACTAATGAACACTCAGACAAACTTAAGAAATATTCGGACCTTCGTCAAATTACATTGTTCGCCACCGCGCCGACAACACGTGTCAGCGAAAGCCGCCAAGGACGCGGAAAGGCACAAAGCGACCTCTCCCGGCTGGTTCCCCGTTTTCCCGCTTAATGGCGTCCGTTTTGCTGGAGTCGCGAATACTCATCGGGATAGGTGCAGAATATCTCAGTGAGCATGAAAAGTATATCATATAGGTAAGGGCAACAAAAATGCAGCTGTGATGAAAAATAGAGCACTTTGGAATTACAACAGGTATGAGGTGGTGAGAGAGATTTGGAAAGGGGTCATGGTGCCTGGCTTGACTTTTGGAAACGCAGTGCTATGCATAAAATTTGAAGAGCATGCAAGACTAGAAATAAAACAGCGCGGAGTAGGTAGGCTGGCTTTGGGGGCACATTGCAAAACGCCAAACCAGGGAGTGCAAGGAGACATGGGATGGGCGTCATTTGAGGGCAGGGAAGCTGTGAGCAAGATAGAATTTGAGGATCGGTTGAGGCAAATGGATGGGGAGCAATGGGCACGAAAGGTTTTCAGCTTTTTATACATGAGGAGTATAGACACAAAGTGGAGACAGCGCACTAGGAAATTAAGAGGAAAGTTTTTAGGCTATAGTGGGGTTACGGAAGAGCAGGTCTCAGTTAAGAAGAAAGTTAAGGCCACAGAAAGAGATCGGTAGCTAGAGGGAATGCAGACAAAGACGGCTCTGGAAAGCTATAGATTAAACAAAACAGTTATTGCCAAAGAAAGCATTTATGATAATTCTAGGGAAGCTCATTGTTGTTTGAAGCAAGGACAGGTGTTTTGCGAACCAGAACATACAGAGCGAAGTACCAGGAAATGGATACGAGTGTGCGCTGCTTGTGGAGAGGTGGACGAGACGGCTGAGCACTTGATACTCTACTGTAAAGGGCTTCACCCTATGCCTACCGAAGACAACATAGATTTAATGAAGTCATTGGGTTTTAGAGACAGCGAAGGAAAAGTGGATTTCAAGACAGTAGAGATTACCAAGCAAAGATTAAGTGAATGGTGGCAGAAAGCACGAGAAAACTAGTTATTTTCTTATTAACTGATGGTAAGGGGGTTTTATAGCTTCACTTTCTTTTCAGAGTGGAGTGAATATAGTTTTCACATTTAAATATTCTAAGCTTAAATGGTAAGACAAAATGGCTAGGTGGCGTAAGCTACCGCCCGATCCAAAGGGCTCAGCCGTATTCATCCATCTATCCATCCATCGGCGACATATCCTCGCCCATAGGCTCACTTTTTTTTTCATTTTTCCGCCTGGGACCTTTTTTTTTTTTTTTTGCTGGGCCATTTTTGGGGGGGAGGGGGACATTTTTTCTTGAACCCATTAGGTTATGCTTACCTGCAGCGTTAGCTTAAATTGTGCCACAACTATAGCCCTAAATGAAAAGAAAAAAAAAATGGCACTTCAGCATAGGAGATGATCACTGTCAGAGTGAGTTATAATACGGAAGCGACAAGCGAATATTCGCACTCGGATAACGTTATCCCATACAGTTCAGGCACCATCGTATATGCAAGTTGCGAGTTTGAGTAAATCGCGCTTGAATACAAGTAAAGGTATCCGACACTTTGCCTGCGCCCGTGCATTGTATCGTTATCGGGCGTCGCCTCCAGAGCCAGTCCGCTACTCGAGAGTTCTAGTAGATCGTTTCGATGACTCCGATAACGGTACTCCGCCGCGACCTTTGCACGCGCATTGTATCGTTATCAGGGGTACCGGAACGATTGACTAAAACTCTCCATTATGAGAACCGCAACGAATAGATGAGTGAAGTGGATTCGGATATATTCCCTAAGAGAATGTTTGCAAACAAACGCGAAGGCCCACAGGGGGCAGTGGGCGTTGCGCAAGCGCAAAACCCCGTTTTCAGAAGAGTGACGCGCCTGCACACGACGGCTGACGTTACCGCCTGGGCGTGACGTCACAAACATGATATGACGCCAGAAACAGGAATTGGAGGAGACGGCAGATAGAAAGCGATGTCTTCTGCTTGTTGCGAGAAAACGGCAGCATAAAACATTCAAGCGGGGTCAGACCGAGCCGGGATTAACATTCTCGAGGCAGCAAGCAATCAGTGACGTGTGGCTTGAGGTAATCCTTCCGTTAAACCCCTGCAAAACAACAATTACAAAAAAAATAATAATAACAAGAAAAGAAGGTATGTTGCGAAGATGGACACGCCAAATCTTGCGACTGCGGCTGTTTCAGGAAGTAAGCAGTCCCGCCCTTCACTCTGAGGAGAGGACACACCGCTGAACCAGGTGTCCTCGAGCGAGGACTAGCGGCGTCCAAAGGATGACATTCACGTGGTCAACCTATCACTGGGTGAGCTTCGTCAGCGTGACTCTGTAATATGGTGGGTTTGAAGTGGAGGGGCGGCGATCGCCATTTTCTCCCTGCGGTCAAGAGCGGTCCCGCGCTCAGTCTCACCTGTCCCTGTCACCATGGTACTATACGGACAGTTAGGCGCCTGCTCCTCGGGCCGGAGTTGCATTTGGACGTCAGAACGACGCCGAGCTCTAATTTGGCTTGAGCGAAAGGACAGTGGGTAGTCCTAAACACTAGATGTCTTGAGGTATACCCCCTATCTTTTTTTAGAGCGCAGCTCTTAGGCGCCCGTTTCTGGCTTGAGCGGCGTCGCCGTCGCCGTCGGCGTAACCGTGAGGTCACGTGACCCCCTGAGGTCACATGACTCCCCTCAGGTCACGTGACTCCCCCTGAGGTCACGCGACCCCCCTGAGGTCACGTGACCTCCGTGACGTCACAGGGGTCACGTGACCTCACGGGGCCACGTGGCCCCCGTGAGGTCACGGGGCCCCCGTGGCGGAGTAGCAGGCAGGATGGCGAGCTGAGGAGGAGGGAGGAGGGGTATACCCTCCCTTCAGTACCCTTCCCTCCTCCTCCTCAAGAGCTGCGCTCTGATTCGGCGTTACAGGGAGTTGTAAACGGCTTTCATTTTTCAATCAGCCAATAAGAGATTGCCGTTCTGACACCATCGCAACCCCTGTGGAAGAAGCAGAGGAGCTTACGCTCCGCATACTTTGTTTCGGCTGAAGTCCAGACGGAGCCGATGCTACAAGCGCGAGCTCCGGGCTTTCAGCGTCCCTGCCAAGAAAACGGGCTCGTACAGTGCAAGCACTGTTGAGGGCCACATGCTCGCGCTTGAAGCATCGGCTGCGCGTCTGGATACAAACAATGCCGCAACGGCAAAGACCAAGTAACTCTTTGAATTTTGAGCTCGAAAGAAAACGGAGCGAACACAAATATAGACGGCAGATAGAAAAAGGATATAAGAGATCGTGTCCTCATATACGGTCTAACAATACCTCAACAAAATGAGATAAAATGCTCAATCCGCATAATTTTGATTGCATTTTCTTTTCTTCAGCCGCTGAATTGGCAAGGTATCTTCGTCCATGCGATCGTCACACATCCCCCTCGAGCCCACCATATTGTTGTTCACAAGATTATTAATGCGCACTTAGCACATATTTTGCTTGTAGAGGCACTTTTTCTGAATATTATTTCTCAAAGCGGAAGAATGAAGCCTGGTTGCTTCATTTCGACGGTCGTGCCATCTGGACGTGAAGAAAGTTTCTATCGAAGATTAAAAACAAATCCGAGACTCTTTTGAACATGTTGCGTTTTGCTGGCACTCAATAAACTATGTATTTTTCATGGTAGCCAATACGCCTAAAAAACACAAAGAAAGAAAGAAGCACAGAGGACTAGGCGTAACTTGCAACTGAACTTTACTGAAGGAAACACATAAAAAGAAGAATAATACCGCACATGCGCAAAGACGACGGACTTTCATTAACCCCCTAGAAAGCCTGCTGTCATTGTTGAGTGACCGATAAAAGACTGCTCCTTGTCGGATAAGGCAACAGAAGGAGCAATAATACACATTCGTGCCATGAGCCCTTATCATGAATGCCTCATGTATCTCGCGTTCCAATGTCGTTCTGAATTTTCACATAATCTTGGTACTATTAAACTCGACCTGACAATCACACCTATCGCGATGTACAGCCAAGTGGCCAGATAGGTGATAGGTATGAGTGTCAGGCCGAGTTTAATAGTACCAAGATTATGGGAAAATTCAAAACGAAATTGGAACGCGAGATACATGAGGCAGTTATGAGAGGGCCCATGGCACGAATGTGTGTACTAGTGCTCCTTCTGTTGCCTTATCCGATAAGGAGCAGGCTTTTATCGGTCACTCAACAGTGAAGGCAGGCTTTCCAGGAGGTTAATGAAAGTCCATCGTCTTTGCGCATGTGCGGTTTTATTCTTTTATGCGTTTCCTTCAGTAAAGTTTAGTTGCAGGTTACACCTCGTCCTGTGTGCTTCTTTCTTTGTCCGTGTTTTTAGGCGTATTTACCACCGTGCATATGTACCAACTAGCCTAACTCGCAGTTTAAGTATGTATTTTTCTTCAGAATTTGGGGATTAAATTACAACATTTGCAACTTGCAGGCAACCACTAAAACCGAGACTTTTGATGGTAATGTGAGGGAGAAATAGAAAGAGAAAAAAAAGAAATGAGATGATAGATATAGAAAAATAGCATGCGCCCTATCAGTCGAGCATGAAACAGGAGCGACTAAGAAGTAAAAAAGAATAATTGGTCGGCGCATAGGTCTACTATGCTGCATAAGTTTCCGTAGAACTATCTGTGGGCACAAGAAATGAGAGGGGGGTTAACGCTTCGCCGAGTCGCGTTTGAGAGTCACGTGAACTGCCCGTAGCCGCAGAGGACGCGAGCTCGGCAGCTCGGCCGTTGTCCAGAGCGATGACCGCAGACTCTGGAATCACGGCTGCCGGAGCGGCCTCTGTCGCCGTTTCAATCAGACAGGAGCGCGTCACGCTGGAGCGACCAAACTATAGTAGGTTACAAGTCAAGAAGGTAGCGGCAAATGCCCCTCAAAGGGAATCATATATCCCTCCGCCACCTCCCCATCCAATAGCGTCCCATCGTTTCCGTGACGTCGTGGCCAACGCGGGAGAGGGTTTTGCCTTGCTTTGAATATTTGCTTTATCTTTCGACCTTGACTTAGCGTTGTGGAAGCCACGAGAGGGAGATAAGAAGTCGTTTTTGTTTCCGATGGAAACAAAAACGACTTTGGG
This sequence comes from Ixodes ricinus, assembly GCA_037355805.1. Taxonomy (NCBI): domain Eukaryota; kingdom Metazoa; phylum Arthropoda; class Arachnida; order Ixodida; family Ixodidae; genus Ixodes; species Ixodes ricinus. Next base: position 106,868 of record JAZHYW010059140.1, on the reverse strand, counting down.
GATTAGCTTCCCCTCCGATTGATACAAAGGCCACTTTCAGGGGCTCGGTTTCCTCTCGGATGAATACAAAGGTGGCTTTATTAAAAAAAAAAAGGGGGGGGGGGGGGGGCTCGGAGACAACTTGGCATCACTCTGTAGCCATTATCTATTCATTGAAGCGGAACAAGGGGTGTTTCCAGGAAACAGGGAACTATTCTTTCGACTGCGGATGGATTTCAAACAGTCGCATCACGATTATGGGAGGAGCTTCTCCTACCTTCTTGACTTGTAACCGCCGGTTACAAGTCAAGAAGACGAGAAGCTCCTCCCATAATCGTGATGCGACTGCTTGAAGTCCATCCGCAGTCGAAAGAATAGTTCCCTGGAAACACCCCTTGTTCCGCTTCAATGAATGGATAATGGCTACAGAGTGATGCCAACTTGTCTCCAACCCCCCCCCTTTTTTTTTTAAGAAAGCGACCTTTGTATTCATCGGAGAGGAAACCGAGCCCCTGAAAGTGGCCTTTGTATCCATCGGAAGGGGAAGCTAATCCCCAAAGTCGTTTTTGTTTCCATCGGAAACAAAACGACTTCTAATCCTCTCGTGGCTTCCACAACGCTAAGTCAAGGTCGAAAGATAAAGCAAATATTCAAAGCAAGGCAAAACCCTCTCCCGCGTTGGCCACGACGTCACGGAAACGATGGGACGCTATTGGATGGGGAGGTGGCGGAGGGATATTTGATTCCCTTTGAGGGGCATTTGCCGCTACCTTCTTGACTTGTAACCTACAATAGCAACCCAGCAGATAAAAATTGGTGCGGAAACCACCTTTGCTGGTTGTCTATGAATTGCGATAGCATTCGTCTAGGATAACCTTAAAGACGACGTCGAGGGCGACATCAAAGACGAAGTCACGGACGACCTCTAGGGCTATCTCAGGACGACGTCTAGGACGACGTCCAAGACGAAGTCGTCATCTAGAGGGAACTTTCTTGAAGACAGCCTCAAGGACGACGTCGAGGACAACGTCCTGGAGGATGACGTCAAATACAACATCTAGGACAGCTTCTAGGACGACGTTCAGGATGACGTCAAGGTCGAGGTCCCTCGAAGAGGGTGCGAATGTAAAGGAGTGAGAATTTGAGCTCAAACTGTCTACTGCGCATACCTACTGCGCATCAGGAGGAGAGAGTCAAAGAAATCCGGGGGAGGGGAGGGCTAAAGATTGCTATATTCTATAGTTTGTCTCACCTTAGCATGGACTAACTGCGAAGGCTGTGCAAGTGCGGGCGGGTAGCCTTGACTGAAGCAGTCGCTGCACGAGCGCTATTAGCGGCGAGATAATTTTGGTGGCGCCCTCCTATGGTTCCTTTCGTGGCGTCGTTACCACGCGAAGAACAAGTTCGATGGTGTTTGTAATTAGCATGATGGAGACTTAAAATCACTGCTCTCTCAAAGCAACACTGCCAACACCCTCAAAATTCAAGTACTCACATTCCTCTTATTTCCGTCAATAAGAAATCTTTTGTTTACGTCATAGTCAACATTCGGCCAATCGTGGCAGGCCGACCAAAGCGACGCTTTCGATCGTGCACGTCACCAATAGTGCAGCCGCCGAGCTTCATTTAAAGCGAGTAGCTAGCGCTTTTATAATGAGCGGTTAACAACAGTCCACGCTAAGGTGAGACAAAGTATAGCATTCACAGGACGCGCGTGCGCACAGAGCGGTTCTCGGCAGCCGACACGGCGCAGTCAGGGAGCGCGGCGATGCAAATCGGTCGGCGCTGCGGTGTTACCTGTGCGACGCCACTTCCGTGACCAAGTTTGGTAAGCATTAATCTCCCAACTTTGTACCACCTTCCAAACGCAGAGAAAGACGTAGTTCTACATGAAAAAGAAGCGTGTTATGTCGGATTTTGTGTATGTGAAAATATTGCTTTTATTATAAATTAAAATCAATAAATAAATAGAAACAGGGATGCAAGACGCATTGTTAGCCACCCATGAAGGGGTCTAGTACGTCGTCTTGCGGGGATCGGGATTTTAGCGCGATTGGCACATTTTACCGTCAATAATTAATTTGTTAGGGAATATTTTGTTTCCACCCGAACTTATTTGATAAGTGATTTTGATGCCCGTTACACCAATAGGACATTTTCGTTTCGCGCATGTCATGCATCAAGCATGTCGTCGACGATCTATGCTGTATGATGACGCAGACTGGAGGGGCACTGATACTGGCCACGTCCGCACGTATACGGGGCGCAGGCTAAGTCCTTCACTATTCGCGAAATAGGAATTAGAACCAGACTTTATTTTCAGAAAGATCTAAGAGTGTTAAGCATCCGTAAAATACCTCCAACACTCCGTTCATTTTTACTATTCAGAAAAATTGCCGATTGTTTTGTCACCATCCAAGCAGGAGACATCGAATTTCACGCAGAAAATGAGAAAGACTCATTATTTGGAGCGTGTACGCAGTGGGAGGGCAGTGAATTCCAGTCTGGTCGTCCGCTATCATCTTTCGGCTACCATGTTTCTTTTAGAGTGCAGCAGTGGCTGTTTTGTATGCTAGATAACACTCCAAGTCGGCCTTTAAGGTTGAGACGTACTAAGAAACAACTCTTGTCCTCGCAGCCGAGGCGCAGCTGCCTCTTAGTCTTGGTCGTCCTCGGCCTTGCCCAGACCCTCCATGCGAAAGACCGACAGGAGACAAGTGCGGATGCCAGGGGAACCAAGCGCGACTACTGCGTCGTCGGAGCCGGGCCTTCAGGGCTGCAGATGGCATACTTCCTCCAGCAAGCCAAGCGGGACTACGTCGTCTTCGAAAGGAGCAACATCAGCGGTGATTATACGCAAGACTCGCGTTCTCTGCGAAGAGTGGTACACCATAACCAGAGCCGAATTTATAAGTATGAGTGTGCGCTTTGAAGAGTAATAGGCCCTCCGAGGGTTAGGGCCTACTGATCTCCCGAAAGCAGGCTTTGCTTTCGGGAAATCAGCACGCCCTAACCCTCGGAGTGGAGTAGGGTGTAAGCCAACTTTATGGAGGGTAGTGAACCTTCAGCCTGACTTATGAAGAGTAGCAGCAATAATATATTTATTTAAAGTAATAGCCAACTCCCCATTTTACGGAGAGTACTAGGCCATGAGCTCACCGAGAGCAGTATAGCACCATGTCGTACTTCATGGAAAGTAGTGGGCAATAAGCCTAGCTTCTGAAGAACAGCAGACCTTAGGCCTACTTTACAGAGGATAGCAGGCAACCCCTACCGAATTCGCTGGTGCAGGGCATTTCTTCAGCGTCTACCCGAAACACCGCACGCTGATCAGCATCAACAAACGAAACACGGGTCAGCAGAACCCGGACTTCAACTTGAGGTTCGACTGGAACTCACTCTTGAGCCACGACCCGTCGCTGCTCTTCAAACACTTCTCACGTGACTACTTTCCTAAGGTAAGGATATTACTTTCAAGTAAGTTCGTGTGCCACTAACAGAATACGGAAAATATGTATCGAGGTTGACATCATCAGGTGGCGCAAGCTACCACCTGACACAAAGGGTGTAGCCAACGCCATCAATCCATACATCTATAAGACTAGACGAGAAAAATAGAGGTGTGCTGTTCAGCTCTCATCTTCAGCCGTGTAAGCACGTGAAGTTACGTCTTTGGCGTGCTTGCGAATCGCTAATTCGTGTCTAGTTAATTCAGGTGAGTCCTTAAAGTTACAACTATATGTTACATAAAAAATGAAAGACGTTTAGAATGGGAAATTAGAGCGCAGCTCTTGAGGAGGAGGAGGGAGGTATGCCTCTCCTCCCCCTCCGTACCCCCTCCTCTCCTCTCCTCCTGGCCTCCTATTTAGCGGGAAATTTCCGGTAAATTTCCTGCTACATTTAACGAAAATTTCCCGCTAACTCTAGCGGGAAATTTATCGAAAATTTCCCGCTAAATTCAGCAAGAAATTTGGCGAAAATTTCTCTGCTAAATTCAGCGGTGAAATTGTGACGTCTGATAATGCGACGCGCGCGGTTACGCCGCCGCCGCCGACGGCGACACCGCTCAACCCGGGAACGGGCGCCTAAGAGCTGCACTCTAAAAATAGTCATTTATTTGAATGTCAATGGCCTCTATGCATATTTGGCAGTTTCCCTTTTCACGTTGTCTAGAATATTACCAAACTCAGCATTAGCTCTTGAGACACTGTGGCAACTAACAGATCCTATAGTAGTACCACTTGTCTTGGGTCGAATTCTGAAGACCACCATTCCGTCAGCACCACCGGTTGACATGATCAACATTTTGGTGTGAAAAACAAACCAGCAGTATGTGAAATCACCTCGCCCTTTATGAAACGCGCGAGACTTGTTTTTGTTACAAGTATACCTAACTATACATTTAGTTTCTTTGTCCACTTTCTTCACGTTCCAGGCAGACGCCATGGTAAAGTACCTCGACACCTTCAGAAGGAAAATGAATCTTCAAGTCCAGTTCAACACCGAAGTTCGAAACGTTCAGAAACTCGCCGACGAAGGTCACAACGGTTACAAGTTCTCGCTAGAGGACCAGAGGGGCAACGCTTACTTCTGCAAGTATGTTCTGGCTGGTTTATACGTAAACACAATAAGAGTGGACTGCGTGTGCCTGTTGTATTTTACTGCTGGATTTTAAGAGGTGTGCACACTCTACATTCAGTGTGCTTCCTTCTGAGGAAATAGTCAAAAAAGCGAGATGGCCCAATATCATCACCTTGAAAGAATGCCAAAGTTGAAGACCCTGCTCACCCCGAAATGTATGACAAATTGCTACGCAATTGTGTTGCAAACGTGAAGCGTTTTAGCAATATAAACGTTTAGCGAACACAAGAAGGACGAACATAAGGACACCCAGACAGGAATCGAACCAGTGACCAAGTGGTTTTTAGTCGGTGCTAAAAGGCGCAGGCGGTCGGAGAGCAACTGCGGAAAGAGCAGGCGCGTGAGGAACAGCTGCGCGGAGTGCAGCTATGTGAGAGAACAAGTGTTACGTCATATCCCATGGAAAATTTACACACGCTTGATCGTGCTACAAGGACCGGGAGCCACAAAATATGTGGAGTGCAAACCACACACGTCCAGTATGGTTCGCGAGTGGAGCTGGTGTCCAAAGGGAATCTATCGAAAATTACACACATCATGTGTCGTTTGATCTCATTACATACTGTGCTTCCCCCTTTCCATCAACAGAATCAAGCTTGTGCCATTTGTTTTGTTTGATCATTTTATGAAATGAATTGCGCGCGAATATGACGGGCGAATTGTTTCCAGGATCCTCCTCGTTGCCAACGGCGTGTCCAAGCCGAACGTGCCCGACATGCCCGGCATAGAGATGGTCACGGGCTACGAAGACGTCTCCGTGAACCTGGACGACTTTGAGGCCAAGACGGTCATGATACTGGGCAGGGGAAACTCGGCCTTCGAAACGGCCAACTTCATCTTCCCGGCGGCCAACTACGTCCACGTGTTGGGAGCCTCACCGCCCAGGTTCGCCTGGAGTACGCACTACGTTGGAGACCTCAGGTAAACTCATTAGGAACTAAAGAATACCTATTTCGAATGCTCTTTGGATCTCCCGCTAAGTCCCTCCTCACTCACGTTTTGTCTCCAGAGCTGTCAACAACGACATCCTCGACAACTACCAGCTCAAATCACTCGATGGGCTCTTGGACGCGGACTTTACAAGGCTGGGCTTCATCAGGATGAAAAGCGGGAAATTGGCCCTAACCATGAGGGAGGACATCAACAAGCACTACAATTATGAGAAGAACTACGACTACAGCTACAACTACAACTACAACAAGCGGACGCAACCGAGGGGAGGAAAGACTTACAATTACAATTACAACGAAGAAACTGAGAGGACCACGGACCCGAAGAAAGTCAGCAGGTGTTTCAGTTACAACTACAACAATCGGGACAATCCTAAATCCTACAACTATAACTACAACAGTCCGGAAGATGCTAAATCCTACAACTATAACTATAACCACCCCGATAAGCCGAAATCGTACAACTACAACTATAACATTCCGGACAACATAAATTCTTACAGCGACAAGGGCCGAGATAAGACTATGTGCTACAGCTACAACTATTCAACCGAGGCCATGTCTGACGGCAACGACAACTGGGACGAAAATAAGTCCTCTAACTACAACTACAACTACCCAGATAACACGAAGTCGTACAACTACAACTACAACAACCCTGACAAAGTGAAGTCCTACAACTACAACTACAACAACCCTGACAAAATGAAGTCCTACAACTACAACTACAACAACCCCGACAAGAAAAAGTCCTACAACTACAACTACAACAACCCAGACAAAACCAAGTCCTACAACTACAACTACAATAGCCCGGACAGAAACCAAATCGTACACCTACGACAACCCAGACAAGACGAAGTCCTACAACTACAACTACAACAACCCAGACAAAACCGAGTCCTACAACTACAACTACAATAACCCGGACGAAACCAAATCGTACACCTACAACAACCCAGACAAGACGAAGTCCTACAACTACAACTACAACAACCCAGACAAAACCAAGTCCTACAACTACAACTACAATAGCCCAGACGAAACCAAATCGTACGCCTACAACAACCCAGACAAGACGAAGTCCTACAACTACAACTACAACAACCCCGACAAGAAAAAGTCCTACAACTACAACTACAACAACCCAGACAAAACCAAGTCCTACAACTACAACTACAATAGCCCGGACGAAACCAAATCGTACACCTACAACAACCCAGACAAGACGAAGTCCTACAACTACAACTACAACAACCCAGACAAAACCAAGTCCTACAACTACAACTACAATAACCCGGACGAAACCAAATCGTACACCCACAACAACCCAGACAAGACGAAGTCCTACAACTACAACTACAACAGCCCAGACAAAACCAAGTCCTACAACTACAACTACAATGACGGCGGTCAAAAGAACGAAACAAGCGATAGTGGCACTAACGAAGACGAGGAGTACAAGGAGGAGTACGACGCCATAATACGGTGCTTGGGCTTTGGCTACGACGACTCGATGTTTAGTCCGTAAGTAGCCTCCTGACTTATTGTAGTATATGTTATTCGCGTAAGTGTATCGCAGGAATTAAGGAAGGATTGTAGTGCATTGCTGATTGCATTAGAAGATGTTAAAGGGGTCTTGATTAAGCAGCCACAAGCCAAGATACGGAATCATCTTCAAACTTTTACATTGTCTAATATCTAAGTACCAGCGTCCGGCCAGGCAATGGCCAGTCAGATCACCACTTGCCTTTTGGAACCTGTCGACGGTACGTGCTCAGCTCAACGTGTACTTATTTGAACAGGTAAAACTCCAGGGCACTAATATCGAGCCCTCTCTACAGCGCGTATCACTTACTGCGCAATCATCCCCCGGGACGTGTGTGTTATTGTTGCATGAGTGTACTGATGTCAGCTTTGACCTGTTGTTATCTGCGGACATCGAATCGAACCCGGGCCCTGACGAGGGGGCACTGATACCGCACTTACGATGGAGGAAATAGTTAAGTCTATTCTGGTTAAGTTAAGATGGCCTTGCAACGAAACCATTTGACGGTATAAGCCCGGATTACCAGGAGCACACAGGTTTTTGCTTCATTTATCTCCACAGCTCGACCATGCCACGTCGGTGGGAAGGCCCCAAAAAGAGGTATCCGCTGATCAATGCCGACTACGAGTCAGCCAACGTGCCCGGAATGTACTTCGTCGGTTCCACCGTCCACTCACTTGACTACAGAGAGGCCAGTGGAGGCTTTATCCACGGCTTCCGATACACAAGTGAGTCCCTCAGTTTTATTTTTGTAAGCATGAAATGCTTTTTCTGACTGGAACCCCCTATCCCAGACCTTTGTCCGTCCGTCCATTTAGGGGATAGAATCTTCTCTGTCTTCGACGAGTGTGTTTAGCGTCGTCCCATACATCAAACGTCGACCCGAAGTGGCAATAAATCACGTCGAAGGAGCCGGCCTGTCATGTTGTCGGATGTCGCTATCCTGGCGGTTGAGCGTAGAAGTCCCGGCCAAAGGTACGAGCGTTCGGGAGTGTCGCTGTCGTCGCGGAGTTCCAACTGCAGGATGGCCAAGCTTCCGTTGATTGTCGATTGGCTGGAGAGAGACCTGCAGCAGAACGTGCATCGACCATATCCACCACCTCTGTTCTGACACCTCCAGGATCGTAACCAGTGACAATATTACACTTGTGTTACCTCATCAAGGGGAAATGAAGGGGCCATTTTTTAAGACGCAGTAAATACACCAGTCGGAGATGTGTTCAAGGCACCATGGTATAAGTACAGCGCCAGAAATAATTAGACCCTTAGTAGTTCTGAAATATATAAATCTTTCAATTAAAAAAAAACATAATGCTGCAAAGGCTTGGTCTTGAGGCAACACGACGGCAACAGCGACACAACGCGTTGTCCAACAGTCGGGTAACGTGTTGCTCGCTCTCCGTGTTGTCCGACAAACCTGTCACATCGCGGCAACAGGAGCACAACATGGACGACAATTAAAATGTTGCCTCGGTATGACAGCTTTCGGCAACAAAAACAGCAGTAACTTGTGTTGGACAACGTGTGCTGCCCTGATCGCTGACTGAGCGAATTTCGGGTCGGCAATTAACACGACAACACAGATAGCTTCGATGGCAGAGCTAGTTCCCCAAGTTGTCAAAATGGTCACAGCTACGCTCGTGAACGTTCAGACTGGTGTTGAAATCAGAACTGCCGAGAGACCAGGTCATAATACTGCTATAGAAATGAAATGGCGGGCCTACTGATCCGCTGATAAAGTGTTATAAAAATATTCAAGGAAAGCAAAGATTTAAAAAATGAGACGTTTGCAAATCTCTGTAATGCGAAATTAGAGTGCAGCTCTCGAGGAGGAGGAGGGACGTTTCCCATAATGCAACACGTGGCGTGAGGTCACGTGACCCCTGTGACATCACGTGACTCGTGAGGTCACCTGAGCCTCGTGACCATCGTGAGGTCACGTGATCCTCGTGACGTCACGAGTCCCGTGCGGTTACGCCGACGCGGACGCCGCTCAAGCCGGAAACGGGCGCCTAAGAGCTGTGCTCTAAAAATCGAAGCATTAAAACGACCTCTTTGATCACGATTGTCGATGCTTGGAACTTGGAAACAGCCGCTACCAGACACACCATTTGTTTCAGAAATACCCTGGACGTTTCGGGGAATGAAGCGATCACATAGCAGGCGGTAGTCAAATAGACAGCGTTAAAAAATATTTATTCCACCGATTGTTATTATGAAGGCCGATCGTGTCGGTGTCGCAGTTTTTAAGCACCGTCAGTTCAGCTCAACACCATGCTACAAAATACGCTTTGGAATACTGCCGGTGCTAACTGAATTTTACAGTAGAAATAGGAATTGCATGAAAAAAGAACCGGACAGAAACATTTCATACGGTGGCGTAACTCCCGACCATATATCAGCGAAAGAAGAACATTTTGAGAAAATAAAAAGGTGGACAATCCTCCCCGTGTCAAGTTTTCTAATCACAGTTACTGGCTGATGTCGTCCCGTGGTAATTTTTGGCACTTCGAACGCACTAGCCCTTTGTAGAGTCATATTTCCAGCGACTCCGCGCCGCACGCGAAGGAAGGTAAACAATCAAAATGGCGGAGTGTTCCCCGTGTTGTCCCCGCCGTCAGCGCGGTGTGACAGGGTGGTCGGACAACAAATAACCCAGCACGATTGCCGGGCGGCAGCAATATGTTGCCCGACTGTTCTTGTTGCCGCGATACGGCAGGGCCGCCGGAAACACGATTTCCTCGTGTTGCCGGATAGAGTTGTCTCACTGCTGCCTCAGTGTGACAGGGCCTTAAACCTCGTGGTAGCATTCAATTTGGTTTCGGGGCACATCTAAACGCTACATGCGCCTCAAGTCTACTAAACGACGTCTTGTCTAGTGGTTGCCGATGATGCCAAGCCAGCTTCTGCTTTCGTATTGCAAACTCAAAGATGTAATACTCACCACTTACCGAAGACTTAATTACCACTACGGTGACTGAAAGGTCCTCACTGGTGCGCTTACCAGGTCCTCATCTGTGGTCCCTCTGCTTCCGCTTGATGACGTCATAGTTCTGTTGCCTGCCACGATCCTGGCGGTGGCACAACAATGGCGATGGATACGGCGAACACCTGTTCTGCTGCAGCTCGCTCTACAGCTTGACAGTTCAAGAAACGTTTAGCAGCTAAGAAATGGGACGCTGCAACGACAGCGAAACTCACGTTGGTTCGTACTTTTACCGAAACTACTACAGCCAGAATCGCGACATCCAACGACACGTCTTTTGCTGCCACTTCAGGATAACTTTCGATGCATGGGCAGTAGAAGATGCTAAATGCACAAGTCGAAAAAGCGTTCTAAGAACTGTAATTATCACGAAGGCTACGTATATTTCGCAAAATAGAGCAACATTTGCAGGGGCTGTATACATCAATCCCCTTTTCTGTGCAATGCGTAGCGTGAAACACTGGCAGAGCCGTTCTGTAATTCCTCGACCAAATCCATGCATTTTTTTTAAGCGCAAATATGAATTTGCAAACAATTGTATTGACATTCTTCGTATTCCGTTTACCACAACTGGCCCACGATTTCCGGATTATGTAGTTGAGACGAGTCGAAGGTTAACATAGAGAAATATATATACAAGCAAGATCATGCTGACAAAAAACTGGTAAGCACAAAAATTGCGATAGGCCTTCGAGGAAAGAACAGAAGAGCGTCTGAACGGCACCGCCTACCGAAGATACGCTTTCATTTATGACACACGCTGTGAGATAACGCAGCATGACGGGAAAAGCCGCGGAGCGCGCGACCGCGCCGCCAATGCAAATGAGTTCGTTTTTGCGTGCAAGCAACCATCGACCCTCGTTAGCTCTGTCGGCAAAGCACTTGGTTCACCATCTCAAAGCGGTAAGTTAAAATCCTGTCGGGAACTGGTCTTTTTTACATCGTATTCCCCAAAGGAGCACACATCAAGCAATAAAGAGACATCCCAATACCGCCTATAATGAGACTTTAATGGCACAAGAAGCCCCTCCTGACAAACGTGTTTGCCACCGGAACGCAGCTCGAGTTCTTCACCGGCTTCTGGAGTTCAAGCACGAGGGCGTCCCGTGGCCCAGCACCCGTGGGCCCTTGGTAGATTTGGTAAGCGCCGTGATGAAAACAATCAACGAGGCATCGGGCATCTACCAAATGCATCACTTCCTTGCCGAAGTCTTCATCATTGACCGGTGAGCTTGCTGCCGCTCCTATCAGTCGCCGCGTCTTCAACAGCTATTGGTGTCTTTAGTTGAGCGTCTTTCACTCTTTTCGACACGCGACATGTTTTAGTAGAAATGTCCTGTTGATTACTGCAGTGGTTGCGACTTCAGTACTTTCACATGTTCTTGCTTTTACTGCTTGATGTCATTCCATCCCTTCACTGGATCCGCCAGCAGTACGCGAGAAACGCTCTTAGGCAAGATCAATCACACATTAACAATACTACGCCAGAAGCACTTCCAGCTTGCATGATCTAGCCGTCCGTTGTCTTGTTCGCTTTTTACCAACGAGTCAGCGTTTTGAAAAAAGTCCATCTCTGTCCTTTCTCACTTGTAAGAGTCAGATTAGACTGCCTGCCATTTTCAGATTTAAGTGCAGCGTCCAAAGCATTCTGCTTTTCTTGCGATTGCTCTAGATGCTCTAAAGCCCACACGGAGAACTTGAGCATTACGATTAATCCTGTACGTTCTAGTAGCACAACGGAGCGCCGTCAACCTTGCGTCAGCCTTACCGCCAGCGCCTCTCGCAGCGTTGAGGAATTTGTACGACCCGCTCTTGGCCCGTATGTGTTAGCTCTACCGGAGACTTGCCTCCTTTGCACGATTGCAGGAAGTCAATGGAGTTTCGCCACGTACCGGAATACCCACTGAGCCTGCTCAAGGAGCTGGCCGCCAAGACAGGGCACGAGGGCACAGAGCTTATTGTCCTTGCCATGCGACTCCACCCGGACTTTTCGGGCCCCCGCAAGGACACCTTCCACGAGAATAGGGCAACGTCGGACGTCGACAAGGCTCACCTGTCCAACTTTCGCACCCTATCGTCTACTACTATGATGACATTAGCCAAGGTAAAGGATAGAGTAACAAAAGTCAAGCGGTGAAGATTTGGGGATTGCCGTTATGGGGTTTTCGATAGTGTTGAACATCTGGAAAGTCCGGAAAATACGTACTGCGTTTGTGCGTACGACGCCGTTTCTAATAACATCACATACCAGGGGTGGAAGCGGGCTAGAGCCTTTTGCAGCAGGGCTAGGAGCAGCAAAGTCCCACTTTGGAGCAGTTTTGGAGCAGTAAAAGGCTCAGCTTTAGAGACAGCTCGGGAGCAGCAAAAGTAAGTTTTGTAGCCGTGAAGTAGGTTTTGGAGCCAGGTCACGGAGGTCAAACAGATGTCTAAAAGTGATTTGTTGTTGCTAAATGTGAAAATGTAGCAAAAATATATGCATGCACATCCCAGAATAATTTCAAGCAACACACATACATACCTTTCTATTTCTATTGCATTCTGAAATATGGAATGTGTGTAGCAATTTATGCAAAGGAAAGGCTTTGAGAACCATTCCGGCAGCGGGCAGAGTCATGATAGACTTTATGCGGGAGGCCCCGACAATAAAAGCACAACTTGGAGCCCTCGCCAGTACAAAACCGTTTATTTAATAGTACCGATTGTAAACATGTATCCAGAAAACTAAACCCCGGCAAGGTGTCAGATAAACTACCTTCGCTGACTACAGTTTTGCTTAGTAAAGAGTACACATGTTCAATCACTGCTTAAAAAGCAACCTACATCAAGTTTAGTAACAAAATACAAGGCTACTGACATTTGACCCAAAATTCAGAGGCAAAATAAAATGTGTATTTTTATATCTTTAGGAATACCGTAGTCACTCATACATATGCAGCTTTAAGCCATCGACTAGACTAGAGCAACGCAACCTTATGTACTCCACAAAATTGTTGTGCATTGCGTGTTCTCCATAAAAAAAAAATTGAGGTACCGCAACATGTTTCAAAATAAAAACCAGTCCTAGCATGACCTGTTTTCATTAAATACAAATGTTCTTAATCCCTGTACATAAAATACAGTAATCCCTACACCCAAGTTAACATGCAAAGCTACTATACTATATTGCTTTAGATCAAAAAATATATTGTGCTTAAAAATATCACAGCCACTAATATAACGCATGTGCCTGTGCTCGCGATTCTTCTACGGCTAAGCGTCCAAATATGGTACGCTACCAAAAAACAGAGTAAAACTAGTATTATAGAACATTTATTTTTACTCATGTTGACGCATGTGCATGCGCTCGCAAAGAAAAACAAACGAAACTAACATAGCGCGTGTTTCTTAACTTTGCGTTCACGAAGAAACAAACGTAGCTAACATAGTACGTGTTTCTTAGAGGCTAAGCGTCAAAATATGGTACGCCACGAAACAACAGGTAAAGCTAGTAAAGACCACTTACTTCTGCTCATGTTGATGGCCGAGGTAGGCCCACCGGTGCCGAGGCAATCTCAGCTCTCCCACGATCAAGGCAAATCAGGACCACGGGCAACTGCATAGCGCGCTCCAACCGCGCCAACCAGCTATGCCCGAAACCAAACCGAAGTGTTCGTATATCAAGCTCTTTGTAGTCGAAATCGACATCTCACTCTCGATGAACTAAAATCGACACCTCGCCCTGCGGTTACACATGGGTTCGGAACCCCGGTCGAGTTGGTACGGAGTCACCCGCACTGACGCCTAAACAAAAGTACACACCACATGGTGGCCAGTGGCCGATCGTTTTCCGCTAAATAAAAAAAAAGCTGAAATTGGCGTTTTGATGAGCAGGTCAGGCAGGGAAGTGAATTGGCTGCAGGGTGGCTGACAATTGGTGCAGCGCCTCCACGCCTGAAACATACCCAACTTAGTATGTTAAGTAAGACGGCGGTTTATTCCGCCAGAAATAAGATAAACATTCCCTTCTTTTACATTGAATTGCTATGCCATTAGATCCGGTAGCTTTAAACAATCACGCTGGTAGATGAATTTCTCAACAGGACAATCGAGTTGGTTAATAAACGAGCGTGCAAAGCGCGCAGCGCCGTGCAAATGAATGCTGGAAGCGATCCATACAGGACCTGCTATTGCAGACGACGAAGGTGACCTTTGAGGCGGCAAGGGATGCACAGAGCGAGGCGGGCGAGGACGAGGCAAAGGGTTGTGCGGCCTTCTCTCCCTCTCCATCGGTGTCACATGGTAGATGTCGTTGGAGAATGAGAAGCGTACAGGACATTGCCATAATGCATCGCGCCTGTCGCGTGCGGCATCCTGCGGATTCTTGAACATGATCTCGTCTGTTACATGGCTTGCATTGACGTACCATCAGCGACCATCATGGTGGTCTTGCTGCTACGCCTTACCCATTACAGCACGCGTGTGGGACCACCAAATCGTCTTTTCTTCGCAAGAACAAAATGTGACCATCATCATGGCGCGATGACGTCACGCGCAAGCCATGTATGCTTGCTGGTATTTGTTTAGTGAACTCCCAGTAGCACCTCGTCATGCTCAGCATTCGTTCTCATTTTTCTGCATTTGCAGCTAAGGTGGACCCTACCAAACGAACGGAACCTCGTTCTGCCTGAACCAACCAGAACCCATCACGTGGTAGAAGATTTCCTGATCCGCTGGACCTCGGAACACTTGCACATCGCGCCACTGAGAAACTTCGTCCAGTCCTGCCTGGGAGTCGATCTGCAACGCTATCGGCCCGCGGACTGTCTCGAGAAGCTGATGCTCAAGAACGAATCTTCGCCGGCGCCCCTGAGCTGTCTCCAGCTACCAGAGCACGTCAGGCCAGACGTGGTGGTGGGGCACGGCGGTAGTTACGCCGCTTGACACGTGTAGCACAGTGCTACCAGCTCTCATTAAGGACGATGACACCTGTAAACTAAGAAGTGTACGAAAAAATAACGACAATACCAAGATTTGCTTTCTTTTGTTCCAGTTATCACTTTAAACAATAATTAAAAAAGACATGTAGGGAATGTCATAAAAAGCAACACAAGAGACTGCGACTGACCCTCGCTCGCACCTCTCGGCGCACCGGTCATCCACTACAAGTTGCACGCCTACGCACTGGCACTGTTATATTTGCCACTTCACTCTTCTCCCATGTAGCTCTGGGCTGGAACGGCCTTTCCCGTCATATCGCCTGCTCATCTACCTTTATGGCACATGTAACCACTCCCCTTCTACCTTGAAGACTTGTAGCACCCATGTTCGATTGTTCTGTAACCTCACCTTTTATGTGATACTTCCCAATGGGGGTCTTTAAGGTAATAAAGTGACCGGAAGCGAAGACATCATGGAATGTATCTGTGTCTTTCCAAGTATCAGCGTAAACTTCGGGTGTATTGACAAAACTCCAGGATATATCGTGATCTCTAACATTTCCTCGACCGCGCTCCAGGCATAAATCGAATATGGAACCTACAGGAGAGATCGGGATGACCGGGCAAACGTCAGCCAGACCGGACACGATTAAGAAAGACTTCCTGGAAGCTTTTGTCCGGTGAATTCGTCCGGTAAAGTTTTGTCAGGTGAGCCTTTTTTGGAGGGTTTGCTTTAGGATTGTACTAATGTTTTCGACACGTCCCTTGCTGCCGCTCACGCTGATCAGTGTTGCAGACAACGAGTAGCCATGGTTACCGTAAGTCACCCAGCCATCTTGGACTCCAGGTCTCTGGGAGGCCTCACGTGCTTTCTAAGGCCTCCATCGTTGACCTCGCACCCTGGGGGCAAGAGCGTATTGCGGTACGATGCTCATCCCGGATTTAGAGGGCGGTGGTGGGTATTAAACTGGGGATCCCTGGGTTGGTAGTGTGAAACTTTCGACTGGAAATGGCGGGGCTGCCGCCTGGAGAAAAGTTTTCAAAACGAAACAATGGGGCAGTTTGTCATAAATACGTTTATACATCTATATACGGGCGGTGTGTATGATGTATACTGTCCCGACTCCGGGAGATATATATATATATATATATATATATATATATATATATATATATATATATATATATATATATATATATATATATATATATATATATATATATATATATATATATATATATATATATATATATATATATATATATATATATATATATATATAAAAATCTAAGCATGAATAACGACAGAGCTAATTTTATGCATATATTCCGCAACAAAACATAAGCAGATTAATCCAACTTGAAGGAACGTTTAAGGCAGGAGCTTGTGCCGAAAACAAGTAACACATACTTTGAGAAGTGCAGCAAAAGGACGACTGTCTCAAACAGCCATGCGAAAGCACTCTTGTAAGCACACGGTAGCGTATCGCCAAGTTGCCGAGCTCGAACGAAGATGAGTTCTCAAGTTATCTGGAACATTCCATTCATGAAAAGGAAGACAAAAAGGATGCGACTTGACGGGATAATACCAGCCAGCGGGTAGAGTCAGTACGCTGCTGACTCAGCTATTCGCACACACTTCTCACTAACCCCAGACGCGCGTCAATGCAACACAAAATGAAATTGACAACTCAAAACAATTGAAGGGCAAACTACAGAAGTCACCTAAAACACCGATTTTTACAGTTTACAATTGACTTCGGGTTCGAGTCAGACGACGTGAATCACCTTTGGGTCGCAGAGGGCGTGACATTAGGAGGTTTTCGTAGATCGTTTCCTTGTCAGCAGCCATCGCAACCAGCTACATTTATCAAGACTCTACAGTCAAGGCCATCGGCGCGCCAGGCTTTGATGGCCTTCACTTCTTTGCGGAGGGCTTAGCGGAGGAAACGCGGTCTACGAAAACTCTTTGATGTTCATGTTCCGTCCCGGCAACTGGTTAGGTCCCTCAGATAGCGGATAGCCTTGAGACAAACCGCGCTTTAAAAGTCCCTCGCTGGAAGCGATGAATTGGTGTCAGATCCACACTTGGTAGCCGTGTTGAACCGGGCGTCGCATCAAACACTCCTGGTAACCTCGTCGGCAAGTTGTGCGGCAGTTGAATGGGGCCAGGCTTTGGCGTAAAACCTCCGCTCACTGAGTGACGAATCGGGCGTCGTCGTTCTCTTCGTCGCCGTGGTCGAAATCAAACTCTTCGCCAGTATCGTCATCGAACTCGTCGTCACAGGTCGTCGTCGAGGTTGTAATCGGGGTTTTCGTTGCAGTCGTCGTCGGCCTGGGTCAGTCGTTGTCGAGATGCCGTCGAAGTCGCCGGGATCGTCGTCGATGTCGTCGTTCGAGGTCGTCGCCTGTACGCCATCGTCGGTGTCGTCGTCCAGCACTCGTCGTCAAGGTCGAAGACGCTGTCTGTCGTCAGGGCCGTAGTCGGGTTGGTTGTTGACGTCGCCCAGCCGGGGTTTATGTTGCAGGTCGTTGTTCGTTTTGTCGTCGTCGTCGAAATCGCCATCGTGTTATCGTCGAGGTCGCAGCCAGGGTTTTGTCGAAGCCCATAGTTGAAAAGTCGTTTCGAGACACCCTTGTGGAAAAATGCGCGTGAGGAACACTTTGTGTCCAACAAACACACCGCGGATAAGCAAAATATATACAGGTTGTTCGCAGAAATTGGACAAATTCGATATTGCGAAAACTACCTGTTAACTAAAGAAAAACTTGTGTCGTTTGGATTATGAGCCAAGGGCATATTGTTAATTATTAAAGTTCGGGATAATTAATTATTGTTTCTTTTCGCGTAATTAATAATGCGATGTTGACTTTAAGGGCATGGTTTCAATAGGAGATCTGCGGGCGTGTCGAAAAACACAAATCAACAAATTCAAGACGATAGAAGGCACGCGCTGTATTTTACGGCTTTCTGAAAAGCCACACGAATTCGACGGGTTTTAGAGTTTCGGTTTGGAATCGGGCCCTTTTTCGACACCGGTAGCGCGGCAGTGAAGATGATTTTGATAGCCTCTGCGCTGTCCTCACCCGACGCTGGCGGGGCTGTTGCACTATTTCTCACGGGGAGCGAAAAACCCATCGAATTTGGCGGTTTTCCAGAAAGCCGTGCGCCAGCGCGTTGCCGCTCTATCGTCTTGAAATTTGTTGATTTAGCGTTTTCGACGATGCTCGGATTCTAGTTGAAACCATGCCTTAAACTGAATATTTAAACAAAATTGTTTACCCAGCGAAATGTTAACAATATTTATCGACCTCATTAATTTTTTCAGTAATTGCTGACTATATCGCATTAAATACCCCAGTGCGATGCGGCGGCATTATCGATAACAACAATGAAACACCATATTATCCATTTATCATAAGAACCATATGTGAGATACCATGTAGAACTATAGAAGAACTATATAAGATATGGACATACGAAATATACTTGGTTTTATATGGTTCTTATGTTCTTTATATCTTATATGATTGATAATGGATAACTTATATATTTTATATTGACTTTTGATATGGTTCTTATATAACTTGTATGATTCGTATGTGTTCATGGGACACAGACATTTCTCATACAAATGAGTTTTTCAATAGGGTAGTTAGTCGTTGATGTCTGGTCGGAGTCATCCTCGGATGCTTTCAGGACGTCGCCTTCACGGTCGTTGTCTTCTGGGGTATCTGATTTTGTGTGAATTTTCGTACACATCGTGCACATAGATTGCGTTACCCGGTCGCCTCCACCAATATCCCGATGAACGTGGCGATGACGGAAGCGATTTCGATCGAAACGAATTTAATGCAGCGAAGACTATCATGAGAACATAACGTAACAAAGACCTACATAATTTGACTGCGATGGAGGGACGACGGACTCAGGCAGCCATACGAAGTTCACCTTAAGCGATTAGGTATATATCTATCTGGGTCTCTCAAATAGCTGCGAATGCTAGAGTATTACAGGAACCTCGGTTTCTCAACCTATCGCGCTGATTTTGTGCAGCGTTGCGCACAGGTGGGGTGTATTTGCTGCAAAATTGGAAAAGAGCGAAATTGCTGAGAAGAGTGAAGGCGGAGAAGTTAACTCTGGCAATGGCAAGCCGCAGTCTTCAAACAATGAACTTTGTTGGCGGGGCCGGTGAAAGCTCGCCACCCCGTTTCCATAGGACTTAAACCTTTTTTTTTTTTCGTCAGGGAAAAGTTGCTCTTTACGGGCCACAATGGAAAAAAATGCCACCTGTGAACGGCGCTGCGCAAAATCGTAACCGCGGTAATTAAACCGAATTTACAGTCGTTAAAGAGCCAGACATATCGAGACACCAGGCGGAATTCGTGGATCTGGACAAACGAAGATTCTCGAGTCACCTGGAAAATTCCACTCATTATTATTACCAGTACAGCCTTAGTGACAGAATTTAATCTGCGTAATCGTGTGTCCCGTGCGGGTGCGGCATAAGGGACACACCATCCGACCTGCGCTTATCGCCAATACGCGCCCGCCCTGCATTAGCTTCTGGGTAACGTAATGGGCCTGACGCACCGTTCTTGCTGACAGGAGGTGCGTTCGTTTCCCTCCCGATTAAATTCACACACACACACACACAAAAGAAACGAGCACATCACTAACGGTAAACAAGTCTCACTCCAAAAAGGGGTCGACAGCATATAGTACCTGCGGTCGAAGCACGTTAAGACAATTGCGGCTTGCGACTTTCAATTGAGTCTGGAAATGGCGAGAACTTTGTCAGGGTATCAAAATAATGTAGTTCATTGGTATCGAGGTCTGATTCTCTCGTTGAAGCGGGTACGCGGTCGCGGGCAGTTAAGACTTCTCCGAAGATTCTGCGCGACCGATTACGTAAATATAAAGTTCCCCGGACTGACAGCCGTCATTAGCTATAGAATACTGGATGCGGCCGCCAGGCAGGTGAGTGTTTGGCGTTAAAACAATAATTACTTTGCGCTTGCTAACAATTTAGTGACATGAAATTTGACAGCTTTGAAATTGAGGAAGCCATGAAGCGCAGTTAACTGTTCAGTTAAGCGATCGACGACTCCACTGAATTCAGTCAGCGATTTTTAATGAAGAAATATTATGATTAAGACTGCAAGTATTCCGTTTAACTACTGTGGCACATTTCTGGATTTGACGTAGTTTATCTAGTTTATCTAGTTTGACGTAGTTTATCTGGTTGTGAAGCAGCAGCACTTGAACGTATTTAGTCGGGGTGTCGATTTGGCGGGTCTTTAGCAGCTAATGTAACAACTTTATATTAAGACTTACAACAAAAAAAATGGCTGCATGTTTGGTCATTCTATTAAACGCGTTTAAACCGTAACTTTATAGGGTCGGTTGTCTTTCAGTGCGTGGGGTATGCTGGATTCAGGGTGGTGCTGGGCTGGGTTATGTATGAAACAGATTCACCAGTGTCTCTGTGACGCTGGGCGCGCTTCTCTTCAGCACCACCCGGACACAAAGCCGCGCTGAATTTTCTGGAGTCACCAGAGAGGGGAAGCGCGTATTCCCCTCGTTCCACTCCTCTAATGTTTCTGCTCATCCCTCTTTCCTGCCCGCTCACACCCTCTCCGCTCCGCGCGCTGCTTGCACCGCCTGCTTCTGCTCCTTACCGTCCCCGCGTGTAACGGTTAATGACAGTCAGCAAACGCAATCGGCTTCCATACCAGTGACTGGGGTTCGATTCTTGGTGCCTGTTGCCGTTTCTTTCAAGATCGTTTAGCGGTTACGGACTGACCGGCCTACGTATTCGAGCTTACGCGGTTCCTGAGGTTTGTTTGTTTACGGTGTAATGAATACGGGGTGGTGTTGGGATTGAGCGGCCCGTGGGGCGTGTAGCTGCAGATCGCGATAGGTGTCGACACCGGCGCATCGGCGGTAGGGCCAGCATGGCGGTGGCTGTGCGCATTCGCACCGCGTGCACGCGCACTGTGCGGCGGCACGTGCGGACTGCGTAGCGTGCTCTCTGCTGCCCTGTCGACTGCAGCGCCGCGATTGCTGTCTATCTACACGCGCAGCCTCACAAGCTCCCATTGACGAGTACACTGTAGTTTATTTCTCAGCTACCGCCTTAAAAACGGAGGGCAAAAGAATGAGTAAAGCGCTAAAGTAGAAGCAGACGTGTACGTTACTGAAAAATAGTAAGGGATTACGTCTACAATTACTCAAGGCTAAATCGCTAAATTTGTTACAATTACAATTACCTTCCGATAAAAACCGTGACCGATGCCCCAAAAGTGAGTCCGTTACTTTCGTGGCGTTACTTCCTCAGACAACACGTTTATGCTCAACTAAGAAGCAAAGAGGAAGAAGGATTATTCAAGTTCTCATAGTTGCCACCTGTTTCGATTTAATGACATGTGAGTATTTTTGAGCATGGCCGACTACTCGAAAGTCTTGTCAGACATTTTTCGTTATTTCTTGCTCAATATGTCGACTGCTACGCTGAACACCCTTTGAACCGAGGCACTGGATTGGAGTGGCGTATGTGTGCCTCAAGAGCGTTCCCAATGCTCTGCATTGAGCCTTTTCAGCGAAGCAATGGAAGTGCTATTTACCTCGAAAGAGAGAGCAAGCGTTCCTCGTTGCGCGCGTTGCCTGATATTTGAGAGAGATTTAATAGAACAATTCCGATTCCTCCGCTGCCCTCGATGAACGAAATGGCGAATGCGCAAAGACGGCGGCGGAGTATCGGGTATCAAGTTATCATGTGACTCATCCGGACGCATCCTACTAAAATTCTCCATTGTCGAAAATCTGCGAAGCTGTAGACAACGTTGCTGTAGAAGTCATCATACACCTAGCCAAACTGAATTCTGGGTGACGGTTTCATGACCGATGCGGCGTAACTATACCGGCATATATTGCCAGACCATAGCAAAACATAGTTGTAACAGTAAGGTGATGAGCTGAAGACATAAATAAGTTTTGGCTCAGCCATTCTTCTTCCTTTGGTTCTGAACAGGTCGAGCCTCGGTTGAGACGTTGGTGAATGAGAAAAAGTTTCCAGTATATAAATGCTCTCTAATAATCGAGAGAAAAAAACAGGACACCTCGCTTAACAACAAAGTATTGGAACGTCGGTTGAAACAAGAATGCAAAGGCGCGTTTGCCATGTGTACCTTTCTTGGTGTCGTTCAAAAACGCACGGGAGCACGAACCCGACTGCAGTTTTACTCCGGTGTTCTACAGATAGACGTCCACTGATGCCTGCAGGCAGCTGAAGGGCAGACGCACTTACGCGAGCCGCGCTATGGCCCCACTCACGAGTTTCACTCTCTCCTCAAGGCCAGAATATCGATGCCTACGTCAGCCACCATTATGGTTTATTTGTAAAAATATGCTGCTTGACATAAGACGCGTCCTGCTGGGGTAAAAACAGGAAGAAGGCGAAAGGAGGGCTATTTACCATTTTCAGAAGTGCTCGCAACGAAGCTGACTAACAAAAACGGTGACCGAGATGCAAAACATAACTCCGGCTCGAATTCAACAAATAAAGTGGAGCCAACCACTAGAAGTTGGACTACAAAAAGATCATTAGCTTTAAAGTAGGGTCGTTAGGGTGAAAGAAACAGATAAAGATACATCCTGTTTTTTTTCTAAGAGAAGATGCGATGTGTTGCAGCCAACGAACGAGCATGCTTGTGGCAACAACACATGCTACACAATATCACATCTCTTCTAGTGGATTTGGGGTAGACGGAGTGTTGTCTCGTGTTGCGACATTATGAGAATGGTCGTAGGCATAATAACCTGGGAGAAGGACAGTGTTAATTCTTGCGGGTCCACCCAACGCCTCAATCTTCTTCGAAGAGGCACACAATCACTTGGTGTCATCCTATCCCCGTCTTCGATCGCCAAGAAAAAACAAAGGAACAAAAAAAAAAAAAAAAAAAAAGAAGCGAATATGCCCTGTTCTCCCTTTTCTTTTCTTTTGTAGAAATGTTTATTTTACTTTTTTGACACATTGTTGTTAGGGTTCTAGAAAAAGAAAAATAGATTCAGAGGCTGGTGTCCGCAAAAAAATGGCTTTGCGGAACTAGAAGGGTGCAAATACTCGCTTTGCGCTGGTCAATTCGCGTGACAGTGTCACTGCGCTTGAACAACTCTTTCTTCAAAAGAGGTGGAGCGTTGGTCAAAAAAAAATGAAACGGGATTACAAGGAAACCCGTTACGTAAATATTAAAGAATTTGGAATGTGCGGAAATTCACTCTAAAATTACTCTTAGAACATATGTAGTTATCTCCGCTACTAAATTACTGATAAATGTAAGGGATTATTAATTTTGTTTGTGCAACAACGGATTATACAAGTCTGGTAAACAAGCATGAGTGAACTGAAGACGTAGCAAAAAACCTGAGACACCGGAAGAAGGAAAAAGAAGGACGCTGAAAAAGGGGACGACTTAATCCACGTCTCTTGTGTGTATCGTCCTCTTTTTCGTGTCCTTTTCCTCAAACCGGTGTCTCAGGTTTTGTTGTTTCTACAAAAGTGAAAGGCTACACAGGACAGGGCGTTCTTGTCCCTGCGTTTTTCAGCGTAAAACTTTAGTATGAAGCTGAACCAATTAGCCCAACTCGCAGTCTTAATAATTTCAGCCCAGCGTACTATATACTGCGTTTTGCCACGAAGTGACAATGTAACAATTTTCTGGCTTTCGCTGTATAATATACTGTTTGGGACAAACCCTTCACATTCGTAACACTAAACGGAGGGCGCCCTAGCTTTTCGCTCTTAGCACTAGCTGTTCCAGATCGCAGTGGAAGTTAGAGAAAGTCGAGCAGCTAGAGTTGCGAAGACAGACTAGATATATTCCTCAAAAACGAGGACGATGGCCATAAAAGCAAAATCACGTACATTTCAAACAAAACGGTGCCACACATTCTCGTCTGTATTTATTTTCACCTTTTGTTTTTTAAACAAGAAAAGCAACGCAACACATTTTCCTTTAAATGTATGTACAGGTTTCCCTTGGCGAATTTTCCATCTACAAACGCAATATGCAGTTCCAGTCACAGCCGAATCATTCGCACGCAAAATGCGGTGAATCTGAAGATTAAATTTCGAGGTTAAAATCTAGGTTGCACGGTGACCTAGGAAGACGCAACTCTATAACTTTTTCACTATAAGCCCTCAAGTCTTTCATTTCTCTGGGACTGTTTCTTAAAAGGGAGGAGGAAGAAAATGCATTTTGTTTATGAAAAAAAAAAAGACGCACGCGCCCACACACGCACGTATACACACACATACACGTATACACGCACGCCAGCGAACACACACGGGGTCATGTCAAGGTGAAGTAGAACAAATTCAACAAACGATACAATGAATCTATCTTCCGGGTAGAGTTCTTGACGATGCGCTGCTGAAAAACATGTTGCTAGTTGAAAGAGGCTTGCGCATCGTGCCTCGTCTTCTTTGTTCATTCTTTCTACGCACACTGACCGCGACCAAAGAGCACTGTCTGGAAGAGTTATTCATTCCACGCTCTGGAATAAAGATATCGCCCAACCGCGTGACACCATGCCAAATTGTCAACATCTCAATAGTGTCTTGGCCGGCAAGTAGTGAATATCCTACTCGCTATCGTTATCGAAAAAAAAAAAAGAAACCTCTTATCAGTTTTGGCGGATGTCCCAAAGGAGCGTTGTGAAACAAGCTCGACGACCTGTAGCTCTGGGGCAGCGATACGAGGTCAAGTAGTGCAAACCTTGTTTGATTAGTGGGGTGAGTACCCCACTCATGAATCAGTCGGCTATACGGGTAGACACCGCGGGAGAGGAGGAGTCTAGAGCTCTGGTTAGAATGATTAGTGAGTCGATGCAAAGCTCGGCCTTTGTCTCTATACTCACTCTTCGAACGGGTTCGCGTTCGAACGCCGTGAGCAGAGATAAAAGCAGCTAGCTTTGCGTCCACCCATTACCGTATTTTTTCCGGCTATACGTGTTTAAAAGTTGACATTTTAGGTTGTGCAGACTATCTACGCGGGCGGACTACACAAGACATATGTTTTTCAAGATCGTTCATTATGACGAGACGAGACGGATTTTGTGCATGAAAGAGTATGTTAATGATGATCTATGTATAACACAAGCTTCTTTGTGAGCTAAGAAAGCAGACATCATTCAAGGTGTGCCGTGTATGAGAAGAGGTTCGTGTCGACTAAGCACCAGGTGCGGACTATGCTAGGCTGGCGGACTATGCGCCGGGTGCGGATTATCTAAACAAAAAACTTTTATGTTTTACCCCAAATTTGTCCCTGCAGACTATAGCCCGGAAAATACGGTAATCGTTCCAACCAGAGCTCGGTGTTCTGACGTCGGCTCTAGCCGTCTGAACACCCCGAAAGTCAGTCGGCACCATCATCGCAGTCTTTTCCTCGCAACGTAAAAAAAAAAAAAAAAAAAATGTTGGATAACGAAATTTGGTTTTAATTTGGCACATTCAGTCACAAAAAAGTTTGAGAACAAAAATAGGTAAACGGTGTAAGCGTCAATTATCAAGATTAAATAAGATCCGAGAGCGGTCTCCTTTTCATTTCATTTCAACGCGACAGCGTTGAGGAGCACGTGTCGCAGAAAATCCGGCGTCGGCGTCGGTGGAACCAAGAAATCCCATAATGCAACGCGCAGCCATGTGTGCCACACGCGACTGCGCGAGTTGCGTTATAGGATTTACCCCTCCTCCTCCTCCTCAAGAGCTGCGCTCTAATTTCGAGTTACAGAGATTTGTAAACATCCCATTCGTGTTCGTAAGGCGAGCGATGTCTTCAACCAGGGGCGACGACTCGGCGACGTCTTCACGCGAACCAGCTTGAGTGGTCGAGGACCGACAACTCTGAAGTCGAGGCCCCGCGCCCGTCGTCCGCCGCCATCGCTGTCTCCAGCCCGCGACTCCCGCGATACGATGGCATGTTGAGAATTACGCAGTACATGTACTTCCGCTAATCCGTGCAGCTTTTTTTTTCTCAATCAATGTATTTGCAGATTTTTAAACACACAAAAAATGGGTTTTCCTATATACATTTTTTTTTATATTGAGTGTGCTTTCGATGACCCACGACTATGCTTATATTTCGCACGGTGCCTGAACGGCACGTGAGCTCGGAAAAGAGTGAGCGCGACTAACCGACCAGTTCTCGATCGGCGGTTTCCGGGAGGAAAAACAAACAAACAAATTTTGAGCCGTAAATTTCGTTTTGGGTAGCTGGACTATTATATGCCATCTACAAATAAAAACCATGGCGAGCATAACTACACTGTCAGTGTCCCTTTAACGCGATCTCGAAAGTCCGAGATCTATCGCTTGCATGACTACACGAGGGACACTTTCGGGAATCTTTCAAGCCGAGTTCGAAAGTGCGCGATTGATCATTTGATTCATCTCAAGCAAGAAGCAACTTTCTCGGTTGTGGTTCGCACTGGGATCGAAAGTACGCGTGTACGACGGGAGAAAAGGTCGTTCGCGGGCTTTTAGTCAGAGTGATAAGAGAACCGCGATAGTCAACATGCTACGTCGCCAATTTTGTCAGACACACACTATCGTTTTGGGTGTCGTGACATATAAATCTTACGAATCGATTGTGTACAAAGGAGCCCGAAAAAATCCGCACGTAACAGGGGCACCGCTTACCTCACCGAGCCGTCCTTCCTTGCATCGAAGATCCTTTCGTCCGATGCGATACTTATCGCCGTTTCGAGTTCACCGTGCCGCATGGAAGTGCCAAAAGCTCTTGTTTACATTCGCACTACTGTTGGAAGAGTCCACTGCACAGCATGCCGGCATCGCTACGCCGCGGCACCGATGTCCAACTCAAAACACCTGTATATCTCACCTCCTCCAAACCGTTGGCTGCACAGGAAACAAAACTAACCAGATGCTCAATGATGGTGGCTGACGCCGGCCCCGTCCGACTAATTTCAGCACACCGCCTGGCATGACGGGAATGAATCTAGTCACGTGACACCGGGCCGACCAACCGGGAGGAAAGGAAAAATATATATATCCGAGGACGACGGCTTGCCAAAGGGGATCCCTCTCCTTTATTCACGCCTCCCCTTTAATGTACGGTGCTATGTGTTTTGCTTGAGGCCTACTTGCTCGCCGCATACACCATTCCAATGTTAATAAGTCATCAGCCCAGCACTCGCATGTTCGTCGCTTCGAAAAAGAGCAGATCACGCACCACGCGCGAACACTGAAAATGGAACCGGCCAGGAGCTTCCCCCCTTTTTTTGTGTGTGGAAATCTCTATATTTCTTTTCAGCGCTTATCATGAAGGCAAAAAGTGCTGAGTCACTGGGTTGTGAACGCATGCGCGTCACCTCATATTTCGTGGAAGAGAGCTACTGCGCACGCTCAGAACGGGTACCTCAGCCCAGTAGACAAAGATGGCCGCACACAGAAGCCGATTACTGGAAAAGTCTATGAACTGAAAACAAATCATGAGCCATTCCACTCTGTGAAGGTGGATGACCAGCGAAACTGTTTGCACACGACACAGACGTGA
Source organism: Ixodes ricinus (assembly GCA_037355805.1). Lineage (NCBI taxonomy): Eukaryota > Metazoa > Arthropoda > Arachnida > Ixodida > Ixodidae > Ixodes > Ixodes ricinus. The sequence continues at coordinate 79,268 of JAZHYW010059140.1, read as the reverse complement.
CACAGAATTTCGAACAAAGGTACGAACACATTTATTGTCTCGATCGGTGGTCATCGTGACGAAAGGCACGCACACACATGTCGAGGACTATCGCCGCCCCGAGGAGCCGGAAAAAACTAGACACGCGCAACGGGACCGCCACCCGACGGAAGGAAAGGAAACTATAGGCACGCAAGCGCTTGGAACGACGACAAAGAGATGCATCGAAGTTGTCGTTTATCGTTGTTGTCCGTCCATTGTCCCTTTTTCATATTCGAAGAGAGGGCGGTGCGCTTCCTAGTCCTCCTCCTTCCTGCTAAATTTGCGGAATTTCCCCGCTAAATTTAGCGGGAGATATTCTTCTACATTTGGCGGGAAGTTTTCCGCTCGATTTAGCGGGGAAATTTTTTCCGCTAAATTAGGTGGGAAAAATTTTCCGCTAAAGTTGGCGGGAAACTTTCTTTTCACTAAATTGATTTGATTCGAACCGCGACGTCTTCTTTCTGAGATTTCCGCACACGGCAACCAATATATCTGTGCGAGGCACATTTCTTTAGCGGTACGCAAATTCTGGAGTACAACTTTTAGGCCCAGGAGGACTATGAAAGCACGGGTTGAAATGTTAGTGGCTCGGGACCAAACGTAAAGAATTCACTTTTAGACCCAGGAGCCTAGATGTAAGGGCGCGACATTTAGTCCCAGGGGTCTAAATGCAAGGGCGCGACATTTAGTCCAAGAATTCTAAATGCAAGAACGCAGCATTTATAGTCCCAGAGGTCTATATGCAAGGGCGCAACATTTAGTCTCAGTGGCCTCAACGCAAGGGTGCAAAGGTTAGTCCTGAGGGTTCAACTTTGAGGGACTAATCAGAGGGGCGCAAAAGTTGCTCCCCTCCCGTTAGTCCCTCAAGGGACTAATAATGGAGGTGGCAGGCAGCGTATAAGGTCCCCGCTCCCCTTTTGCTTAGAGTGTACACACCAGCCCAACTCACTGACGTCACGGAACTGCTGTCGGTAACTGCGCATGCGCAAACGCTCCTCCCATTAGGCTTCGCGCACGCGCAGCCCACAGCCGTGCGGGCAAAGCGGGCTTGTTTGGAAACACGGTGTTGGTGTATATACGGTCGTGACGGGTACACATTGCGTGCCATACCTTCAGCTACGTTAACCTGCAACTCCAGCGACGTCTGAAATATCGTTTCGGTTAGAGTCTTTGCGCTTTAATCAGAGGATGGGTTTGCGGACATGCCCAAGCCGCGCTGCCAATGGCGTTATCGAAATTCTGTGCCGGCCACCACGAGACATCTGGCATCGCTAACGAGTGACAGTGATCCGTGTATTCAGAAGGCGGTATAAGGGCCAGACTTGTACGGCACTCATTTACAAATTACTTGCAATCGATTACCTTTCTGGCGTAATTTTATAATCCATTGGAATACATTTCTTACTAAGTAGGTATTCCTAAAAGTAATCTAATTACCTTTGGAAGTACTAAAATGACTTTTCCCCTCCCCTTCCTGATTGCGCCCTTTGTTCGTGCAAGTTCTCCTACCAAGGAATTTCGCAACCAGAAGTCCCCGACAGGAGGAGGTTGGCAGAAATCGGTGAATTAATCGGTGATTATAATCCGATAATGGGGATTACACGAAAAAGCCCGTATTTCAAACCGGCAGAAAAAATCTGTCGTTTTGACAATCTGAATCAGAAAAGTAACGGTGATTACCATTTTAAAGTGACGACCCATTGCTTTTCATCTCGAGTAATCTCATGGAATACTTTTAACCAAAAGCAATCGATTACTTTTTTTCGGATAAACGTGTACCAAACTGTCTATAGTCGGTGACAGGTCAAGAACGAAGTGGAAGTTCCTCCCACCCCTTTCCACTTCAGCGGAGCGAACGGTGGAGAGGAGGTCGCCTCCTCTCCCGCGTTCGCACTACTGAAGTGTAAAGAAGGTGGGAGGAGATCCACTCCGTTCTTGACCTGTCACCGACTATAGACATTCTCCATTTCACATTAGGGACGTTTTAGCAAACCGTTACCGTGTTCCGCGTATACCTCAACCTGAAACGGAGTACAGTATACACAAAGTGATTTGACACTGTCGTTTATATGCACCAAAAGACCAACGCGCACAACGGCAGCACAAGAACACGGCGTCTTCCAGCTCATTCTGCTGCTGAATAAGCCGCCATTTTCTCGCTAAAACTCGCACCGTCACGCCGAGTAAAGAATGTCGCTACTTGTAACAAGCGTGGCGTGAAACTTTTATCTGGGTACTTTTCGTATAAGGTGCGAGGGTTGACGCGATAAAATGGTCAACAGGGAGGAAGAAGAGGCGCTTTGCCACTCAAGCTAAAAGAAAAAACAACAACTACAAGAGAAAACAAAAAAAAAAAACATTACGAGCAGCCACGGAAAGAGCGGGCGTCACCTTGGGGATTTGCCTCGTAAGCACACTTCAGATGTACGGCAAAGGTTGGCCCTACAATCAGTCTCCAACCGAAGACACCCTAAGAAATAGCAGACCAGCCTTGCTTTCGTTCGCCGAACAGGCTTAGGGGATCAACCCAGCCGGCCAATCTGCTTGCGTCACGAATACAAACGACCCCAATTAGTAGCTTGGAGACCGAGGCGACGACGGGCTGCGGCGGCCATCTCAGCAACTAACGTATCTCCCGTTTTCGCGTTTGCTTTCTTCCAGTGGGCGGCATAAAAAAGCGGACGAGTCCCGAGAAAATTGAGGCCGCTTACAGTGTCACAAGGCGTCCACAATGGCGGTCGTCGTCCTAAAGTCATGGGTGAGTCTATTTTTGACGTCATCACTCATCTATCGACGTCATTTGTCGCGCAATGGCGTGTTCCTGGTGTAGTCAATCGATGAGTGCCGTTTACGTATTTTTAGACTTGGAATGCTTCAGTCAGTAAATTCGGACGCAAACCAAGTGCGAGCTTACGTCACATCCGCTCAGTTCGGCAATCAATTACGAATGATTAGACATGTCACTCGTTGTCTGTTTTTTTTATTATTATAAGAGTGCTCGCGAGCGAGAAATCACGTGGCGCGTTTTTGTATGCCCCACACAGAACGCGAAGGCTCGACCTTCGCTTGCGCTACTGATGCGTGTAAATTGGTCAACAGTGTATTTCGACCTCAATCGTGAACAGGCTCACACTGGAGGCAGTTGGATACCGGAAAATGAGGTCCACCTCTTCGTGTGGGACTGATTCTTAGAAAGTGACGACTGTGTCAAGCATCACGCCATAGCGCAAGTCCTTTTACACAGCGCAACGTTTATGCATCTATATCGCGCGACCGAAAAAATTCGCCTGGTCCGGGAATCGAACTTGGGACCTCTTCATTTCCAGTGGAGCGCTCTACCAACTGAACTAACCAGGGGTTAGATGTCACTAGAGCAAACAGGTTTCATCAGCTGCCACCAGTTTAACACTAACAAGGGTGAAAGACTTGCATTCTTAACGAGCATCCGCTCCTTATGCCGAAACACCGGCGCCGTTTGGAACCTTAACTCGGCATGACGACCACTCTCTCGCCACCATAGAATCTGCACGTCCAAACTCGAGCTACTCCAAGGCGCTGTCCCAGGTACGGCAATACTTGCCGGGAGATCTTACACAAGCCACAGTTTTCACGACACCTCCGTGGAGATTTCCGGAACCAGATGTCAAACTTGATATTCCTGGTATCAAGAAAAAATCAAATATGCCAATCGTCGTGATTTTACAGGTTACTATGTCCCATATTTACGGCAACCATCTCTCAAGAACACATGTCTACACCGACGGCTCATGTACCTCTGATAGTTCTACTTGCTGTGTAGTCATTCCAAGCCACTGTACAACCGTGCGATTCAAGCTAAGCCACATAACTTCATCTACGATGTCAGAGCTAGTGGCAATTCATCAAGCACTTCAAATCATCTTGACAAAATCGTCCCACTCCTGGACAATATTTTCAGACTCCAAGCCGGCCCTCCAAGCAATATCAGCATTTTTGCGACGCGGCCAAAATGACCAAATGGTTTTCAAAATAATGACCCTTCTTATGCAGTGTTTGGATCTAGGACACACTATCCAGTTTCAATGGATACCAGGTCATTGTCGTTTATCTGGAAACGAGGCTGCAGACGCAGGTGCGAAGTCAGCCCATTGTCTAGATGCAACTATTACAGTTCCGTATTGTCGGAACGACATTAGATGCCTTATAAATCGTCACGCCACCAGCGCAAGGAGGAGGCTGTGGCACGATGTCTCCTACCATTATGCTCCCCTCTACGCGTTGGACCCAAATCTTACCTTTCAACTTCCACGTGATCTTCCCCGGAGGACAGCGGCAGTCATACATCGCCTCCGGCTCGGTGTTGCTTATACACAGTCCTTCCTTCACCGCATCGGGCAAGCCAGAACATCGGAGTGTCCAACGTGTGAATGTGATGAAACAATTGCTCATCTATTGTGCGACTGCCAAATCTATGACGCGGAAAGAGAAGACCTCGAGAGCACGTTGTTGCAACTAGACAGCCGACCGTTCTCTGTCATGAAAGTGCTCGGCACCTGGGACAGCCCACAGAATGCAGCGAGGGCCACAAAAGCTTTTCTGCGTTTCCTAAAGGAAACGCGGCTGAACTTCTGCCTCTAAAGGACACACGTACTTTATTTGCAATGTGTTATATACTTTGTGCTCTCGTGTCACTATTTCTTTTTTTTTTACGTGTTTATTGTTTATGTCCTCCTATTCTTTCCTTCCTTTCCTTCCTCTTTTAATTCCCCTCTACCCCCTCCCCAAAACAGAGTAGCCAACCAGGACTTTAACCTAGGTTAACCTCTCTGTTCTTCCTTTTCTGACTCTCTCTACTACTACTACTGCATTCTTAAGGTTATGATTATAATAGAAATGGAGAGGTCCCGGGTTCGATACACCGGACCAGCGTAGGTTTTTCGGTCACTTCACCAGTCACTTAGCTGTATTTGGAGATTTGTGTTTGTCCTTGCTGTCCCTCTCCAGGGACTATTTTCGGCATTCCTGTCCAGCGCGCTTGCACCTTTGCATTTAATTCCATTATAAGCAAGCATCTTTTATTTTGAAGCCGATCATCCAGGAGCCTAAGGAGCGCGATTTTCACACCGCGGTACCACCGTCGCTGAAAATTGCGAATTATTGATAAATGGAGGTGGCAGTAGCCTATTGGAAAAAAAGAAAAAAGAAATGAACTCTTCACGTCATCATCCGTTCTCTCGTTCCTATCTCAGACTCTCTCCCTCTCTTTCTCGGAAAGAAACAGCTTGGGAAAATAAGACCTCCTAGATGACAAGGCCTTATTGCTGACGTCACCTAAAGAGGCAAAAATGGCCGCTTGGATTGGGCACTGAGCCCTGGCACAAACGCCGACACAGCCGTCATGTCTAATCCATGGGCCGCGTCGGCCTCTTTAGGTGACGTCGCACTCGGCCTGTTATCTAACGTCGGACATCACCGTTGCAGAACCGCAAACAGTTTGACTAGCGGAGAAAAGCTCGTAAAAACGTCGGCAGCGTTGAAGGTCGGTTCCCACATACAGCGCAGCGCCGACGCGGCGCCGGAAAACGGCGCTGATGCAGCTTTGCACGTGACTTATCCCCGATCTGGCGCTGGAGTGCTGTATGGGCGAACAGGTCTTGAGAGGGTTTCCAAGAGTTTTCATTACAAATAATTCTGGAGAGTCAACTGACCCCTGGCTGCCGCAATGACACATCCTTTTCGCTTTTGCGTTGCAGTGGCTGGACAACCGCCTCGCACTACTGCGCCGGACTGGTGCTCCTACATTGCGCCCTGGGCTCAGGACGAACAGCGTCGTCGAAACGTCGGCCACCATGTTGGATTACTGCGTCATCGGTGCCGGACCATCTGGTCTACAAATGGCCTACTTTCTGCAGCAATCCAGGAGGAACTACCTGGTCTTCGAGAAGAGTAACATGACCGGTGAGCAGGGCTGCTCTTATACGTCTCGGATGCTGTTCTCACAAGGCGGTGAAGCTAATCAGCGTCGATATAAAATGACCGAAGTATCTTGATGACCCGAATAATCTTTAGCAGTTCCGCTCCTTCGAAAACACGGGGTAGTGTGGCCGGCCGGTGTCGCCAGAGAACTAGAACAGTTGCCCAAAAGGTGTCACTTGAAATGTCTGGCCGAGTATACGTTCGCGGAATGTCCGTCCGGTGGGACTATGTACGATTACATCTCTGCCTGAACTTGCTCAATGGCCTCGCATGTTAGATAAACCGCGAACACATCTCTGGCTGACATAAGCCTTTTTTGAAAGGTCTACCTAATAGAGCTCTTGGAACCAAAAGGCAAGTTCCAAGCGCAAATGTTCACAAACGATTTTCGTGGCAAGGGACCGCGCGGAATAGGAAACATTCGCCGACGACATTTTGAATGTCGTATTGTTGGTCTGTATGCTGCGACGTTTTCGCAGATATACTGGCCTTTCACCCTTTTCGTTTTGACACCTTTCATCATCGCTGTGATAATCATTAAACGCAGAACGCAAAAAAAAACCAAAAAAACTTCCGACAAAATGGCGGTATGATGTGAATATATCTGTAGGGGCAATCGCGTGGACGTTCCGTTGCAATCAATTCCCTGGTCCTTGTACGCTTAAAAATTTTCTGCATATAGTCACCGTGCACACGAAAAGGTGAATACTGGAGAAACATTCCTCTAAATGAGTTTAACGTCTCATAAATTTCATCTCTTCAAAGCCCCTTTTGGCCAATCATAAAACTGCGTATATTATTGGTGTGCGTTTCATTATCTATTTTTATTTTCGAGCGTTTGGTTTGCAGTGTTAGTTTCACACCGCAGATGTTGTATGTTGGAAAAACCAGTAAGTATAAATAGCCTTCAGTATCCATCAATGATCATGTCTTTTGTTAAGCTTTAGACCTGAAATTTGGTTGTGTGTGAGTGTTTTTTTTTTTTAAGTGCGGTAATTGGTTGGCGACATTTGAGGTTTTGGAAGTGTTACTAAATAAACTTTCAGCTGAGTTTGAGACGACGCCTTCTGTCTTTCTGTTCTGTCCTTTCCACTTTTGGTTCTTCTAAATTCTCCATCCAGTCTCAGGTGGTTCAGGAAAATGTCGAAACTTACAAGCTATGAATAGATAATCGCAAGGATGGCGCCGGGGGGATCGGTGGCCGAGTGGGCTAGCTGCACCACCAGCTCAGAGTGGGTGGAGCGAAAGCTCGCGCTGCAGAACCCAGGAGATCCTTGGTCCAATCTCCACCCCTGCCCGTTTTTATCTGCATGGATGAGGATCGTACTGGCGTGTGGTCGTATATCACTACTGCGTGATGCACGTTAGAGACCCCAGGCTAACGGTTGCACCGCACTGGCTAAATTTCTCATATCTACAGCTGGGCAGACTCGTCGCCCGTCGAGGCAGACCAAGTTCTAGGCTGTATAAACATACACACCCCAGGCATGCGCGCCTCACTGGTGCTCCATCCGTGCAAAGCATGTGCAGTGTGCGCGTGAACGTATAGCATTGACAAGCTTGTAAACGCACGCATTTGCCAGCACGAGGAGAGACATAACGGCGGCCAGATACCCTGCTTGCAATCGCCAATATCACGATGGCTGTCAGTAGCGTAGATGCTCTTTAGCTGGCGTTCTCTGGTTCCACTTGTGACGTCATTACCTGAAGAGGCAAATTCGATGCTGTTTGTACAAGAACTATGAGTGGCAAGCTTAATATTCATGACGCGTCTTCTAGAGAGGAGACATTGCGACGTGTCAAGATTAAAGTTCTGTGATTCCTACAATGATAGTCCGTCGATGATAAAGCGCTTTTGCTGCCTGCGTCATAGTCGCGTTCGGCTTCGTGAGCCGACGCGAAGCGGCTCTCGGACGCGCATGTCACTAATGAGCCACTATAGCCAATCAGGAACCTTTAGCAAGCCGTTACCGTGTTCCGTGTACCGCACTACCGGAACCTTTGTAGCATGCTTTTAAGCGCGCGCGCTCCCGCAGTCACGGTATTATCCGGAAGGGCCCTTAATTATAGGCATGCTTCAAAGCGCTCCGGAAGTGCTTTACCGCAACACGGTAACGGTTTGCTAAAAGTCCCTATGGCTGAGCAGCCTTGGCTGAGACGGGCCAAAGCTGCAAGCGCGAGCTATGCCGGCTGCACTCCTGGCTTTGAGACATGCATTTGTAGCGCGAGCGCTCGAGCTCTCTTGCTTGTGGCATTGCCTAATTGGCTGCAGCCTCGCCGTTCACACACTTGCAACCGAGGACGATCGAGAGACAAGTCCAGTTTTTTAAGCCTCTTGCAAGGGTGTACGACCAGATGCGCATGCATGCTGCGGAGCAGGTCCTACGCCGTTGTAAGAGGCTTAAAAAAGGTCTTGTCTCCCTCTGTCGTACTCGGTTGTACGTGTGAACGGACGCTTAGGCGTATAAGCGTGCTAAGAACAGGTTCCACACGGGTCGATCGAGAAAATGAAACCCGGTTTTTCGGCCCACAAAAAATACACTATACGCATCGCAGAAAGCCGTAACTCGGAGAGAATGTTCATATAACGCTAGCGGTGGTCACAAAATGCAAGAGTTTGACAACGTGACGTTACCTGGATCACAGGCGCAGAAGGCGATTATTGGAATGGTCTATGTATGAGTTGAACTTGCCGATCTTGCACAAGCAGAGACGGTCATCATTTCCAGGTCACTTCTTCAGCAAATACCCGAAGCACCGGCAGCTCATCAGCATCAACAAGAGACACACGGGACAGCAGAACCCCGAGTTCAACCAGAGGCACGACTGGAACTCCCTGCTCAGCCATGAGCCATCTTTGCTCTTCAAGCATTTCTCTCAAGATTACTACCCTCACGTAAGCAGACAGCGCGGTCTCCTCGAAAGGTCTGCCAGGTTCTCCAACAATCGGCACGTTGTTGGAGTAGCCTAGTTTACAGAGATGACAATTCTCTTGTAACTGATATCCAGTGCCGTGAAAGCTACACTCCTACGAGTGCCGTCTTGAAAGGAGATACATTTCACATATCATTTGTCCAATAACATATCAGAACCTCTAGGCTTTACAGATTTTAAGAAGAGCCGTAAAGGGTCAACTAATGCGGCCTATGCAGGCGGGTTTTACGGCCAGCGGGAATATAGAGGGATAATTGTCACGGGGATAAGCCGGATAATTAAATACTATTTGTTCATAAACTTTTTTATTGCACATAAAGATATGGGTCCAATTAAAAACTTGCTGAGCGTTATCCACAACCACTAAATAAGTACATTTTTGAAAGATTCGGGACGTGTGGGTAGCACAGTAGACCGCTAAAATTACCACCCATGCAATAGGCGCAAGGGTTGTATTGCGAAAACGCGCGCCTGGGTGGTTTCTTCATCCCTTTTTATCCTTTATTTCTTTTATTTTTGTCTGCATCTGCAAGCATTGCACTTATCGCACGAGTGCTAATTTCCAGGGTCTACCACGCCTCCCACGCGCCCCATAACTTTCTAAAATTTGCTTATTTAGTGGTTGTCCATGACGTTCAGCAAGTTTATATTTGAAACCATATGTTTGTTTTCACTAACTAAAAAGTTATTTAATTATTTTAGTTCATTATTTGAGTCCTGACGATTAACCCTCTATATTATTTTCCCTGGCCTAATAACTTACCTGTGCAGACCGGATTAGTGTAGCTTTCACGGCTTTTGTATTTTTTAATCAAAGGCAAATCCAGAACTCCGTTTTCTTTTTTTTTTTGGGGGGGGGGGGGGCGGAAAATTGTGTAAGGGTACTATTCTTTCATTCTTTGGTGTGCACCGGGTGGTCCACCCATGTAAAATTGCCCTCCGAGAAGGGAGGAGAGGGGGAGGTCGACTTCGTTTGGGGGGGGGGGGCGGCCGGCCCTCCCCCCCCCCCCCCTTGGATCCGCCACTGTTTTTAATTCGTAAAGCCTAAAAGAACAACATATAGCACAAGGCGCACGTAGGTTCATATACAGGGTGTCCCAAATAATTTGCGCCAAACTAAAAAAAAAAAGAAAACGGAGCATTTTTTGAGTGTTAAATACCTGATTATTATTAGAAAGCGTGTTGGGAAAGTGCACATTTGTTTTCCAGTGCACCTGGTTACTTACTTAATTAGGACTAATTAGCTATTTTTTTTAATTATTCGTTTCAAAACCGAGGTGTGAATCGGAAAGTTGTAGAGCGCATTGAGAAACGCCCAATTAAGGTGTTTCCTACATGATACGATTTGCACGCTTCTTTTTATTAACCGGAAAAAAAAAGACCGCGTGACTTCGCGCTTGCGCTTGCAGCGCTTTCAGACGTGCTCTGAAGGAACAAGTGTAGCCCACTGAGTTCTGCTAGAAATATCATTTCACCTCGGTGGCCTTTTCCTAGGCCAATGACCTAGACTGTACACAGTCGAGCTAGTATAAAAACGCGTCACTCCACTACTTTTATTCCCATTTAGGCAGACACCATGCCAACGTACCTAGAGGCGTACCGGGCAAAGCTGGGCCTGAAGGTTCAGTTCGACACGGAAGCGATGAACGTTCAGAAGCTGACCGAAGAAACCGTTCAGGGACACCGATTTTCCTTTCGAGACCAGCGAGAACGGCTCTATCTCTGCAAGTACGCGCTTTTTTGCAACACGTCTAATACTAGCGAGGCTGGATTGGATTGATATATGGTTGCACACCAGAGCCATATATAGAGAGAGTTATGTCAATGGGAGCAGCGGGCAGAGGCAGGGCGTGCACGAGACGCAGATAGAAGGCGCGACGATGCTCTCTTGGCCAACCAGAAACCGAAAAGAATCCCTAGCGGTGGCAGCGAGAAACAATTTTAATATGTGCGTAAGAGTTAAATGGAGTAACCCTTCATGGTTGAAAATATAGGGCACGTTGTGTTTCGAATATGATCATGCAAAAAGATGTAAGAATAGAATGTGCCTCTCGAACTCTATTTTGCTCGGCCAGTCTTACCGCCCGAACAGCCTTTTCCCGGCCCTCGGCGCCTGGCGCACGGATCACGTCAATATCGCTCTCCTAGAATTCGAATTTGCATGACCGTGATAACAGAAAAATCACGTGCACTATATTTTCAGTTACTGAGAGTTACTCTGACGCCCTTATTAATTTTGTTTCTCGCGACCACCGCCAGGGCATTATCCGCGGCTGCTCGGTGGCCACATTCGTATCTGAGAAGACGCCCTGAAAGACGCCCAGCCCGCTCTCTGTCAATGGCGCCTCCTCATTCTAATGAATGGCCACACTCTCAATACACGGCTCTGGTTGCACACATACGGCTGAACCCTTTTAATCGGGCGGCGGCTTGCGCCAGAGGTGACAATATGAGAAACTACTAGAGTGAGTGAGTGAGTGAGAGAGAGAGTGAGTGAGTGTGTGAGTGAGTGAGTGAGAGAGAGAGTGGAGAGTGTGTGTGAGACAGAGAGAGAATGCACTGAGGCCAGCTTTATCGGCGAAGCATCGGCCGTCAGCCCTAGGCACCTCGTGGAACATTATTTTTCAAGGCAGCGAGGAAAGGCGATCATTTCGGTTCGGATTCTTTTTGTAACAATTCAGCTTTGAGGAAGAACTGCTGCTCATCTAGGCAAACTGTCTAATACCGAATGCAGTGCATGTGAACTTACAAATTGCACGCCAGAGTGTCTTTTATACCATAGACATGCCACTTTTTCCCAAAGATCCAGTGCACCATAATTCAAAATATCCAATCAACAGGCATCTGACGTATCTGTCGTGAGCCTTTACCTAATCCTGTTGAAACATTATAGAGTTTTAGAATAGGGGCCCCCAGCACTTCGGGTCCCCTGAGCAGCTTGGGGACTCCTATTCTGGATGGATGGATGGATGATAAAGCTGTACCCTTTGTAACGGGCAAAAGCCTGCGCCACCTAAAAAAAAAAGCTTATTTTTTTTTACAGCCAATTTGTTTTTGTAATTATCACAAGACCATGAAGGTGATAGCCAGGCATACTTTTAAAAGATCGGGCAAAAAAAAAACAAACAAACATCATTCTTTGCCTCTTTCCCCCGGCGAGGGAGTCGCCCATTTTCTTCTGGTCGAACCTTGCCGGCATCAGCTAATACCAGACCAACTGGGGGTAGGGTCGAGACTTAGGGCCGGAGTCACGCGGGAGGAAGTCCAAATTTTCCTTTTTCCCGCCTGTGTCCCAGCTGTGATAGTTAGTTGTACTTCGGTCAATTTTCCCTAATTTTTCACCAGCACTCCAACCTCCTGTTCGCTGCCTCTACTCTTCTATAATCCACCATTCTTTTCAAGCGAAACTCAGGGCCACCGGTACGTCTGTCGCCCCTTCGGGAAGGGCAGGACTAAGCTCCTTACATTTGAATCCCATGTCAGACCATCCACAGTTTGACTGCCACGCATCTGAGCTTATCTTTCTGCACGTGCGACATCGCGGAGCTCCGCTGCGGGACGCGTGAGTCGGCTATTGCCCATATTGCCCACATTGTATGTCTTCAAATTTATTCACTGGTGGTCATAGCTGTGTGCGCGACTGCTGAGCGCGTGCTGATGGCGAGCTTCCACGGTTCTTTTGCAACGCGCACTCCACACCATCAAGATTGCCGGTCTTAGCAACTATTAATCTGGGCTCGTTCTGAGCATGCGCTCTAGACCGCGCCCACAAATATGGCGTCCAGTGAATACTCCTTATACGTATTTGTTCTTAGGACTCCCGTCCTCGCCTCAAACAACAGAGTGCTTCCCTCTTGAATTATTGAATAAACCTTCCTTTCTTATTTATTGCTTTTGTGACCTGATTTACTCTGCATTTTCTCCTCACACATCCATATCTCTGCCTCCCTAACTGCCTTTTCCACTGAACGCGTTTGCTCCACCCCATGTCCTGTCTGGAGGAATTTCATCCTAAGCTTTCGTGTCCGTTTCGCCCTATTTCGTGTTCACACTTCTCATATACAGGTATTTATAGATTGTATACGTCCACCGCGTGTCCTCCATGTCTGTTAGTCTTTGGTTAAAATTTATTTCACTCGCTGCCTCTCGCTCTCGGACGATGACCAGCCCTATATAACCCTGCACTTCTCGTTTGGAGTGTTCTCATGTGCCCCTAGAGATATCCTGCCAAGCTCCTTTGTACTATCTCCAATCTTGCCTGAACTTCATAACACCTGCACAAGACTGCGTTACCAAAGTCCAAACCTGGTACCATTACTCCTTTCCATATTCCCCGCAACACCTCATATCTATTGGTTCCATACCGCCTCGTGTTTCACAATGGCCTAATTCCTTCTACCCTTACCAATTATACGTCTCTCATATTCCTCGAGATATTTCTTTCCTTCGTTGATCCGCACTCCCAGATATTTGTACACGTCCACCATATCTATCTCTATGTTCCCTATCTTGAAGCAATCTCTCGATGTCGTTAGTCTAAGTAGGGAAGTGGAAAATTACTGCACTATTGTCTAGCTTTCAACTCTGTTTTCTCCTTTTGCTCTTATCCTCTTCTTTCAAACATCTAGGGTGCTCATAGCTGCCAACGGCATGTCCAAGCCCAACATTCCAATGTTTGCGGGAAGTGACCTGACCATCGGCTACGAGGACGTCTCGACGGACATTAAAGACTTCGAAGCCAAGACAGTCCTGGTACTGGGCAGGGGCAACTCCGCCTTCGAGACGGCCAACCACATTTCATCGGCCACCAACTACGTCCATTTATTGGCCAGCTCACCACCGAGGTTCGCGTGGAGTACGCACTACGTAGGCGATCTCAGGTGAGGCCTCCTTAGTTTAGCGGGTAATACACAGTACTGTGTTTCGGCGTAGCTTGACAAAAAGCGAGAACTGCGGTCATAGCGAGCCAATGACAGAAGTCGGAGCGTGGCAGCTCATCAGAGGGCTTCCTTCTGTACAGATCCACCCTTTGCTTTGCTCCGTCGTTCTAACTGGTTCACGAGAACTGTATCGTTTGCGCTTTGCCAAATTGGGCTGAAACTGAGATCAATGACACTTGCGCGATGCAGTCAAAGCAAACAATCTGCCTCTCTTCATTTTGTATGTCTCGTCGTTCCCATTTGTGTTGTCGATCTCAAGGAACCTGTGACAGAACTCCAGCTAAATTTATTTCAAACCAATTACAAAGTTTTGTGTTTCAGCCACTAGGCACTATAAATGTTTAAGCAGCCACGAACTGTCCTAACCATATCTTGGTAACTTCAGTTTCGTCCTTCAGTGCTAAAGCACAATGATGTAAGAGTATGAATGAATATTTTTATAAGGGACAGTATAATTATTTCTCAGCACCTCGCGGTCAAAACACCAGAAGTGATTTGCAACTTGCCGTATACTGTGCTCGAAATCTATGCGCTCGCGTTCGTCAAACAGAGGAGTCGCACAAGACAAAATCACCGTCATGTACCGTGTCCAAAAGCAGCGCAGTACTGTCAAAATACAACAGTACGAAGCCGGTAGATTAGAATCCAAAGTTCGAGTTACGACATCCGAGCGTCCAAACTTTCCAGCGGCAGTGATCCGAAAAAAACAAATCTGCAGGGCCATCAACAACGACCTCTTGGACCATTACCAGCTCAAGTCCCTAGACGGACTTCTGGAAGCGGACCTTCAAGAACTGAGGATAGTTAGGACGCCCAGTGGGAAGATGGCACTTCATGTAATCAACGACACCTACAACTACGTGCCACCAGAGGACGAGTATGACGCCGTGATCCGTTGCCTCGGGTTCACCTACGACGACACCATGTTCGCGGAGTGAGTACCATGAGGCGCACGCGACTAATCACGACCGACTCCTACACAACCGGCTTTTAACGGCCGCTTACGACCGCCTTCGCTGCTGCTGCTTCGTGGCCCGTTGTAAGCAGTCCCAAGCGGATTGAAAACAGGCTGTGTCGAAGTCGGCTTTTAAAACAAAAAGTGTAGAACGTGGTCGATTTGCATGAACTAGAGCCCTTTTTCTGGGCTCTAGTTTATGGACCCTTCAATACGGAACTGCAGGTCAGCTCGGCCCGAGAGAGGAGCGGGACGCAAGCGCAAGTTCCCGCTCATCAACGGCGATTACGAGTCGGCCAACGTTCCCGGCATGTACTTTGTCGGCGCTGCGAGTCACTCTCTGGACTTCCGGAAGGCTGCCGGGGGTTTCATTCACGGCTTTCGCTACGCAGGTACGTACGCGGTTGTTCGCGGTGAACGCGCAGGGGCTGGCTTATGTGTATGGCAGTTCTTCCCGCCAACTGGACACCGCAACCCTAATCTCGTGCATTCAAAATAGCACACGGCAGCTGTAAAGATTGCTGCAAGAATACACCTAAGATACAGTTAACCGTGTCAAAAGGTACCTAAGGTATACATATGTGGATACTATACTTAGTTTGATATTTATCAACATACAGATAGTTACCCCAAAGGATACATTTTGCTGCGCAAGTTTTTGAGAAATAATGAATGAGAAACGTAACGAATATTGTGTAGCTGGCCCTGGCAGCATTTGAACTGCTAATAGTTTGCAAGGAACACTGAGATATCGCCTTCTGTTAAACCACTTGAGGAATATAATGAGCACAGCAGAAAATTTTCAGTACCGTCAAGGGGTTCTTAACAAGGTGCATTTGACCCGTTGACAACTGCGGCGTTTGTCTGTCTACATAGTGGGAATGTGTCATTAGGGACATGAACCTACCGAGTCGTGCTATCATGTTTAACACCTGCATTGTCCGTGTCGCATACATATGCCAGCAGAACCTGAGGTAGGAAAACTTCCCTAGCCGTGTTAAGAAAATTTCCCATCATGCAAGGGAAGCTCCGCTAGAAGACTGTCTTCACTAAACATGCATAAAACAATGAAGTATGGAAGGGGCAGTGTCAAATGTATCCCACGTCCTACACCGGCTGCACAAGGGAATTTCGCTTGCAAGGCTAAGGGAATTTTCCTAGTTCACGTACTGCAGGCGCACATGCGACACACATAATGCAGGTATTAAGCATAGCAGTCAGACGTGTAGCTACAGCTGGCGTAGTCTACCATAGCCGTACTAGAAAAAATTTCCCGAGTCGTGCAGGAAAATTGTTTGTAGTCGTGAGAGGGAAGATTCCTTAGAAGAGGCGAGTTCATTTTAAAAAGGCATAAAACAATGAAAAGCAACAAAACAGTGATGGCGCAGGCGAGCTGATATAGATTTATAATTTTCTTAAGCCACCCAAGACTAGGTGGAGAACGAAAAAGAAGTCAAAGCGGAAGAGAAGTGAACGAAGGCAACGTACTCAAACTCAGCTGACTTGTTTATTCAGTGGAATCTTCAAGTTCATATATACAACATTCTCGGGTGAGCACTCACTTGGTCGGACGACGTTTTAGCAAACGCCGACTTTCATCAAAATACTGTCGAAAATGGCCGGCCGCCGCGAGGCGGCGTTCAGAGGTGGGTCAAGTGGGTTAGCATTTTGGACTGCCGCAGCAAAGCGGCGTAAACGCAGCGGGAGGATGTTAACCCGCGTTTCCGTTATTCGCTAGAACGTCGATTCGCTCAAATGGCGCTGTTTGCTAAAACCTCATTTCCTCATGTGATATGGACTCCAACATTCTCAAGGTCGCCAACCAACTCTGGACTTGGTTGGCGACCTTGGTATCTTTAGTGTGAAGATGCCACTCAATGAACAAGTCAGCTTCGAGACGTTGCCTTCTGTCCTTCGGTTCCTCTCTTCTGCTTTGGATTCTTTGTATTCTCCACCCAGTCTCGGGTGGTTTAAGAAAATGACAAATGAGAGATGGTAACGGTTGGCGTCTCGGCGCAGCCCGTGTCCTGCACCGGCTGCTGGAGTTCAGGTACCACGGAGTCCAGTGGCCGAGCATCCGGAGACCGCTCGCCGAGCTCGTCGACACGATGGTCCGCAGGATCAATGAAGCCTCGGGCATCTACCAGATGCACAATTTCCTCAGCGAAGTGGTCATCATTGATCGGTAGGCCCGTAGGCTCAACAAAGTTACCAAGCAAATTGAAACACTTTGCTATTCCTTGCAGGCGAAAAGCGAACGTTCCAAATGATAAGTATATGCCAACACGCTCTTTCCAAACAAGTCTGCCCATGCCAGGTGGGCAATGAGCGTGCGCAGAAACCAGATTCGCAAGAAGTAAGGCATCTGTGCAATAGAGAGCCTGTATTAAAGAGTTTTTCCAACTGTTCGATCGGGGTTATATAGTTCATGGGCCGCGATACGAGCTGCGAGGAGGTGTCGAAAGCGTTGACCATCTGGAAACGTCTCCGCCTGGTTTCCTCCATGCCACGCGAAAACGCAGCGCGTGCGCACTTGCGACCGATCGCCGCAGGAGGCATTTGTCATTAGCTTGCCAACGCTCCCCATGGTACAAGAGGGACCCTCTCTCTTCAATCTAGGCTCTCTACTGCGCCGTGCCGACAGCGCGCGCCACTGCAAGTGGTGTGACGAAAGAAACGCTAGTTGTCAAGAGGTCGATTTGCTCTCGATTTTTGGCGATGCTGTAGAGAAGACAATTAAAGGGGCAATGACACCCCAAAGGTAGTATTTCTTTTCCTCTAAAACAATGCAAGTTGTAATCACAAAAAAAACGCAACTGAAGGAAAAATTTTTTAGGTGCGAGCGTCCTTTTATTTTTGGTGTTCTTCTCTCCGTCTTCTCCCTTCCTCGCTTCTTTTTATTTGTGACGTAAAACATTATGAAACTTAGAAGCTTTGTAAGCAACGTTTCTATAATATTTAATAACGGCATTCGTAAAACCTATTTTTTAACGCAATTGTGAACGTATTACGGCCCTTCCTTTCGAAATAACGAACATTGGAGTCCGGAGTGATGTTGCCTCGTGGCTTTTTATCCTACCTAAAACATGTGGGTGCACGGCACATGTAGCGGTGAGAATGATCGGCGAGTTGGGGAATCGGACGACCTCTTAGACTTCAAAAAGGGTCAAACGGTCAAGAACTGGGTCTGGTTATGATTATAATGCAATTTGTGCAAAGGTGCAAGCGAGCTGGACAAGAATGGCAATAATATTCCCGTCTTCAGGGAATATTTATTGTCACGGGTTTGGCGTCTGTGTACCGTAGTTTCGGTTGTGACTCAGCCGGGGCAGCCTCTCACGCAGAACCGGCTCGACGTGGCCCCCCGCATTGCTCACATAAGACCACTGCGCATTCCCTTCAACCTCGCACCGTTTCAAAAAATTTGAGATCCCTGAAAGGGCCCTAAAAGAACTCCAAACTCGAAAGTGAAGCGTCGTTTGCTCACAGCGATTGGCGGCACGCATGGAGAAGAGCGGTTGATCGTGGGACGCGGGCCAACACGACACTTTGGGTCGGGATGGTTCGGAGGCGCGAGAGAAACTCGAGTTGCAGGACGACCCATCTTTGACGTCACTGTACTGGCGCGGAATGCGCAAGCACTTACAAAACAACATTTGGAATTTTTCTTTTTTTTTAAATTCTGAGGGTAATGTCCAGGCATCGTTTTCAATCGTTCCGGATAATAATAATCAAAAATGATTTTGACCTGTCAGTGCCCTTTTAAGCCAAGGCTGTATACATTGGCATTTTAAGGAAACCCTCGCTTGCTATATACAAACGATCTGGAAGATGTGGTCCTCGCTGAAAACTATGGCGATAACTGTAAAGGAATATTTTCCGCTTTATGGACTAAGTTGCTGGCAACATCTAGCCGCCTACTTTTTTTATAGGATCCGTCAAACGATAAAACGTTTCTGCTTAATGGACAAAGTTGCTGGTAACTTGTAGTCACCTAGTCTTTTCATAGGATCCATAAAACGCATATCACTTATGCAACATACACGTTATTCTTGCGGTCGAAACACCTCGGAGACGTGTCGACCAATCATTGGCAGCTACTTTTCGACGGAAATAAAGCTCCAGTCATGTCCGCTGTAAAATACCGGACAAGCGCCCACTCAAAATTTAGAGATAATCGCGAAAAATGGGGGATGGGCGCTTAAGAGGAGGCTGGTCTTTAAATAGTAAAAAGCTGGGGAAAATTCATTTTTGAAAAAATGGCTTTTCTGGTATTTAGACATACCCACCCAGCTCTGTGCAAAATATTATTGCTCTATCTAATTTTTAAATATGAAAGAAAAATATGAAGTCTTAATTTTCTATGAACATTCAATAGGAATACACATACTTCAAGGGCTTTTTTCTCTCTTCACACTTTTTTCACAAGTACTGATGCCTTACAGGCGTTTTCTGAAGTTTGTCTTGGACAATATTAACACGTTTGGTGCCATTTTAATCGGGAAGAATGGAGCTGTGCGGTGATGCTATTTTTATAGTCTTCCAACTTAAGAGTTCTATCCAATTAATTACTTACTTAAATAATGAGAAAGCATTTCTTTTACACTATAATTACAATCGTTTTTTAGTAACATAACCCCCTCAGTTAAGATCTAAAATAGCATCACCGCACAAATTACACCTTTGTGAGTGTAGTTGCATTAAAAATTTTGATAATTTACGAATAATTTTTCTCTAACGACCCGTAACAAATGACCTAATCAAATTAGACCGATCTCCCATAACTCGGGTTCTAGTAAAGATATTCAATATCTGATTGCATATTTGGAATAGGTGCGAGATGTGTTATACCAGTGTATAATATGATAAGTATTCTTTTATAAATAAGAAAATTACTCTAAAGCCCCACATCACCCTTAATGTGGAATGAGCGGATGCACGGTATTTTACGGCATCTCTAAAAGAGAAAAAAACAACGGATAGGCTGTAACAATGGAACATATATACGTGAAATAACGGAACCCTTTTCATTGTTCTTACGGTGCAAAAGATGGCATTCTTCCGTAACAGAACAAAGACTGGCTGATATTAGAGGGGGAGGGGGGAAGGGAGGGGGTGCCCTAGCCCCCGACCCCCCTAAGGGCCGACTTCTTTTCTGTGAAGAACGAGGTACGCCATTACCTTTTAGGAATATAAGGGAGACAAAGCGGGAGATACAAAATAGGATCTTTACTGGCTGAGCCCTGGAGCGCCAATCACCCCAGGAGCCCAAGCATGAGCCACGCACCGCCCGTGCAGGCGGTGTGCGGCTGAACAATGTGAATGACGATGGTGATGCATTTGCGTCCTTACAGTTTCTCCCCCGTGGAGGAAGGGGGCCTCCTGGCCGTCGTGGTGATTGTGGTTAATTGGCGTCCTGGTCTGAGCGCTGGGCGAAGGGCTTCATTCGGCTCACATGAACGTTTTGAAGAGCGCGTTTGCGCCGATCGGTAGACGACTTCAGCGGTGACACGTTGTAGTTCACTGGAGATGTCTGTTGCAGTACAGTGTAGGGTCCGAGATATTTGTGAAGGAGTTTTTCGGAGAGGCCAGGTGTCCGCAGAGGTGTCCAGACCAAGACGAGATCGCCTGGATGGTAGGTGACGGGAGAGTGTTGTTCGTCATAGCGCTGTTTCTGCTGTTGTCTATCTTCGTCGGTACGAAGGCGGGCAAGTTGACGGCATTCTTCGGCCCGACAGAGGGTTTGGGCTAGGAATGGGTGTTGAGGGGTGATGTCAGTGTAAGGGAACAGTGTATCGATGGTGTATGAGACGTCCCGACCATAGACAAGAAAGAAAGGAGAAAAGCGCGTGGTTGACTGAACAGAGGTGTTGTAAGCAAAGGTAATGAAGGGAAGAATGGAGTGCCAATTCCTGTGGTCGTTGGATATGTACATGCTAACCATTTGCGATAGAGTGCGATTAAAACGTTCAGTGAGACCATTGGTTTGCGGGTGGTAGGCGGATGTGAGTTGGTGAATAACTCGGGAGGCAGCCAGAACTTCTTGCACGAGGGCGGAAAGAAACGCGGTGCCACGGTCGCTAAGAAGAAACCGCGGGGCGCCATGGCGTAGGACTATGCTGGATAGGAAGAACTGTGCTATTTCCTGAGCGGTTGCGGAGATAAGAGGAGCCGTCTCGGCATAGCGGGTAAGGTGGTCTATGGCGACAACTATCCAGCGGTGGCCAGCCGAGGACATCGGTGGGGTCCGTAAAGATCGATCCCCGCGCGGTCGATCACCCTCTCCTATGATCTCTTCTAGCAACGGAGATGCGCGGCGCATCTCCGTTGCTGAGTATTTAGTTCTTAGTGAAATGAAGTATGAATGAAGTATGAGTTGAATGAAGTCTTAGAGTGAAGTATTTAGTTCTTAGTGAAATGAAAATTATGAGGTTCAAGCCCGACTCATAAATCAGCCCTTGAACAAAGAACACACTTGACCGGTGTGCTCATCTTGTGCTGCTTGGTGACTCGTGATTGTGTTCTCAACACTGATATCCCTTGCAGGCGTACCATGGAATTTGAGATGCTCCAGGAGTACCCGCTAAGCCTCGTGACCGAGCTCGCCGGGCGGACCGGCAGAGAGGGAAGCGAACTCTTCGTTGTCGTCATGAAGTACCACCCGGACTTCTCTGGACCGCGGCTCGACACCTTTCACTCGCAGAGGTCGACGGCCGACCTCGACAAGGCGCACCTTTCCAGCTTCCTCCATCCAGTCATCTATTACTACAAGGACGCTTCTCAAGGTGCGAGACTAGAAGGTTGTCTTAAAGGACAATGAGCAGCCAGAGGGAGGAAACTCTCCCTTTTTCCTCCTTTCATTTGAGAAAGAGGGGGGGCCACTCCTATCTGCGGGGAGTAGCTCAAAGCAACATGTAACTGTTCTCAAAAACCCGCCCATGCGAAAAAGGAGAGAAGAGTGGGAGAGAAAATGAGGAGAAGGAAACAAAGAAGCAGTTCAATTCTGCAGGTTGGTCCTTTAAAAACGAAATACAACAAATGCCGTCGCGGCAAAAACAAAAAAACAAAACAAAAAAACATACACTTTTTTAAACAATATGTGAAGTTTGGACTGAAGACTGACGCACATTCTGGATAGGGTCATTCACAAGGAAGCTGCAGTGCAGCGCGAATCCTTAATTTCCTCCGTTTCAGTACGTCTCTGTTCCCAGAGTTGTGGTGCCAGAGTTGCCGCGGCACCAGAAACACCGGCGCTGGTATCGCATGTAGCCCGACGCTCGCTTCACATTCCGCGCTACCACTGCCTTTGCCGCTGTAGTGGAGAAAGGGGCACTTTTAAGATGACACCGCAGTCGTGTCCAATTTAAGCCTGCCTCCTTTAGTGACGCAGGAAAATTCAGCGCGAAACCAATGACACCCGAGAAAAAAAGATGGGCTCTTCGAAAACAGCAGTACGAGGACCGTTGCGAAATTAGAATTCACATCCTTCACCGAGTACAAAACACTAGCGCTAATGCTAACATATTTCGTCAAGAATCGGAGTAGCGACAGCGGCGATTTCGGCATTTTTGTTAAAAAGACAGAATTGCTTTGCTGTCCACACCGCTCCAGATTTAGTGGGAAATGTACAAATATAACACAACCTGAACTGATGAATCCACTAAGCACCTCATATTTTTTTATTTGCCCTCGCAGGCAAGAAGGTGCGAGGGCTCGGGGAAGACTGGAGCCCTCCACAGCCGACGCGGGAACATCACGTCCTCGAAGACTTCCTCACGCGCTGGACGTCCAAGCGCCTCCACGTCGAACCGCTTCAGGAAGTTCCTGGAGAGCTGCCTCCAAATGAGCCTCCGGCAACCGACGAACCAATGCACCGAGCGCCCAAGCGGCCGGGACAATGCATCCTCCTTGTCGCCCGGCTGTGCACCGCAGTCGCCCGGGAATCGCACTTCACTCACACCCACGACGCTTCCGGCGATGTCGACGTCTAACAATCAACGTTTGTCGTCGCACAGACAGGTGTAAATAGTGACCGGCTTATAATGGTGTCTGCCATCTCTATAGTCAGTGACAGGTCAAGTGTAAAGTGGAGGCTTCTCCCACCTCTTCCCACTTTAGCGGAGCAAAGGCTGGAGAGGAGGTAGCCTTCTCTCCAACGTTCGCTCTGGAAAGTGGAAAGAGGTGGGAGGAGCCTCCACTTCACTCTTGACCTGTCACTGACTAAAGCTCAAAGCAGGAAGCCAGAGACTTTCTTATTTATGCGTTACAGAGGCTACGGCTATACATTACAGTCGTCAATGCAGGTTGTTTCCCTGCTGATTCATTGTGGTAGAATCAGCGTGAGCATACGATGCACCCTAGTATTTAATGTTAAAACAGACAGTTGGATGCATGATGCCATAGCTGAGCTACACAAACTTACAACAACCTAGCTCTGACACGTCTGTTCAGTGTTAAAAACTGTGCACGACTTTGTGCCAACACGTAAGTAGAGGACCTTCAACAGAGGTATGTACATGTTGTTGTCAGGTTCTATTTTACAGGATGTACCAAAAAGTGTCGACAACACGGTACACAATGTATTTAATTTAATCAGCAGCAGAACAGTGGCCTGCTCTGCTAACCTTGATGTTGTCAATTACATTCGTAGCTACTGGTAGAACGAAAAGTTAAGTTGTTTGAAATGACAGATAAATGTAATTGTCTCAATCAACAACATTTCTTTTAACATTACGTGTTGGCCGACGTACAACTCTCTGTTTTCTGCAAGGAAGATAATCATCTTAGTGCTCCCTCTCCTAAGCTATGAGGGAGCCAGGTTAGGGCAAGGTAAAAAAAAGTGGAGAAGATATAGGAGAGGAGGCAGGTAAAAGTGGAAAGCACAGAGCGTACGTCGGCCTTTAAGTGAGAACTTCCAATCTTTTACTATGGGCCCCACAAATGCCAATTTAACTTTATTGCATTCCACAAGCACTGCCGTATCCAAGCGTTCTATGGTCAAGATGGCAGTGGTCTTAAGTAGTTTTAAAGCAGCTTCGAAACCTTCCCAATGTCTTGGTGGACACTGACAGTGCCCTCTGCCATTTTTAAGTTACTTTTATTAAATATGTTTCTGTGCTTACTTTCCGAGCACTTGTTAAAATAAAACTCTGTTAAGAGTTGGCATTCATTTGAAAGAGTATTTTTGTCTTTGCAAGTGGCCACCCCTGATGTATAGCCTTTAAGCTATACATGAGGGGTGGCAGGCTGACCCGGCCTAAGAGCCTAAGAGCCTAAGAACAAAACCAGCTAAACTTCCAAGAGCCACCTGGGAGAGGAAAGGCAGAAAAAAAAAGGGGGGGGGGGGGGGGCAAACCTTTGTCCAGAGCAACAAATAAAACTCCTTTCAATCTATCAGAGTCAAAAGCAGTCCAACTGTACGTAAAATAGCAGTAGCTCAAGGCTACCAAACCGGCCAAACCGCAACCTGTCTTTCGATTTAAACCGCATTCCTTTCTCTTTTTGGGGAAGTGCTCGTGTGACCAGGAAACGTTCACTAGCTTTTGGGGAAGTGCTCGTGTGACCAGGAAACGTTCACTAGGGAGCCACGAGCCGCTCTTTAACACGCAAAGAGTTGCATGTGTGTTAAAGACGAAAGCCCCTAGGGAAGCAGAATAAATCAATATTTGCTAAATGACCCCAAGGCAGCAGATGCGTCTTGAGCAAACATCAGCATCACCAAAAGATGGAACTAACAAAACATAAAATTTATTCCTAAAGTTAGGTGATATTTACCGCCGCCTCGCAATATCAGGAAATCCATTTGATGAGGTAGTAGTTCTTTTTCCCTGCAAAAATAAAGTAAAATTCCATTATTTTTTTTCGAGCAGTGGGAGGCTTCCAGGCGACAGCCACAGCCCAACTTCTGCCTATTAAAAGCAGTTTGTACAACACTCCTTTTTTTTGTAGATCCTAGAATGCGTCCAATCCTCAGGTTTGGCAATCATTCAGAACATGTCATTATAACCAACTTTTGACAAAAAAAAAAAAACTAAATGTGATGCAAATGCAACTCTTTTTTTGGTCTGTGGCAGTGGCGGATCCAAGGAAGGGGAAGGGGAGGGGGGCGACAAGGGCGGCGGCTCCCCCCCAGACAAAGTCGACCCCCCTCCCCTCCCTCCCCCCTTCTCGGAAGGCAATTTGACATGGGTGGACCCCCCTTGCACAAGAAAGAATGGGAGAATAGTATCCTTAAAAATTTTAAAAAGTTATAAAACGGAGTTCTGGATCCGCCCCTGGTCTGTGGCCGCCTATAGCTGCATGTTTCATTGTTGCTCTTGCTACGCTAAAGGTTGATTACAATTTGTTGCGTAAATATTTATACGGCACAAAATAAGTTTGCCTTGCGATATCGCAACATGGGCCCCAAGTTTGATACTCGGCGAGAGAGCAGGTGAAATCGCCGACCGCCGCTATTGGACAGCGCCAAGGTCAAGTGTGGCACTGGCCAATCACAGGGGTTGGTGACCTCATTGAGCGCCCGACTCGGCCCCTTGTGTGTCCATGGTGAGAAGGAATTTTGCCAGCCTGGGCAAACTGCTAACATGCTGGTCCCGTTAGCCCGTTAAACTTTCGCAGAGATATGCGTGTTCATTTCCTGCGTAGGGCATTTACTTTTTCAATCCTAACATTCAAACACTGTCACCCGACGCGAGCGTAGTCATCCTCTTTTCTACTGTATCGATACACAAAATGAGAAACTTTGAAGAGATGAAGAAAAACAGCAGTAAGTTTAAAAATTGCCATTTCTAAAGACATTATTTTTTAGGAATTTTTTTGGCACCAAAAGATTTCCCTTGACAAGCACCAGATGGGAGTAATTGCGTGAGCATGCAAAGCAGTAAAACAGAGATTGGCTAGTTGGTGCATGATACTTAAAACAATGTGTGCCGTTAAACAAAAAAGGAGGCACAAAACACAAAGCTGATCATGTAGTGTCCCTCTCCTTCTGCCTCTATTCTACGGTGCACAGTTAGTCTAAGAATCATGCCAAGCAGTCTTGATGCGCGTCGCACTCTAGTCTGCCGCAAAATTACATCTGCAAAGGAAGTTCTGCTTCCAGCAAGCGCTCGATGCCGTCACGATATGGCGGCACGTGCCTACATGTTAACAAAGGTAGAAACCTTGCATTGGAGATTGTGCTTCTACTGCAGGTCTGCATGCGATAGTACAATACTGCTGTAGATCTCCCTATCCGTGATATGTGGCAAGAGACTAAAGTCACCACACAAATGTTGTGAACACACAACTAAGCAGTGACTACATGAACGTAGCGAGCGAGTTTAATGTGCGTCGCACACTAGCGAATACAGAAAGGATGCAAGCGAGCACAATGTAGTTGAAAACAAAGCGCCCGGCAGATGTCGAAAAACTTTAAAAAAAAGAACTCACCAACTCGGGCCAAGGTGAGGTTGTTCGGCAAGACATGGACGCCAGGCACTATGACGTGACTGGGGGCGTTCACACGATGCTGATTAATGTAGAAGCCACCGGCGCTGATGATGCGCACAGCGTCCTCTGCACATATGCAAGAAAAATGCCATCACCCGAGCTGTCGAGAGTTCACGCAGCACCTTCTTGCAATTGCGACAATGGCCGACATAAATCTTTCAGTCGTGCTTAGGTGTGGAGCGTACGAAATAGTTTTGTCTTATTAACAGGTAACCCCAGTCACAAACACTTTGTATCTTTCTTAGGAGTAAAAAATTACATTTAAGAAAAGACGAAAGTGAAGTCCACAGAGCTTCAGCTCAACACTACTCCAACTCTTAAATTAAACATAGGAAACCATTATCACCCCTTAATACCTTGTGAGGGCACATAGTGGCTTAAACAACGGGGAGAGAAGGTTTTAGACTGGACGTAGAAAGCTCTAACCTTCGTTGAATGTACACTGAGATGGTCAGTTTTACCTTGTGAAATTTCGAGGCAAAGTTGTCTTTTTTAAAAATATAAAACCATCAACAAACTTGTCAAAGTTATTGGCAGACACGTTCGCAGACAGCTGAGTTAGCGATGCATTCTAACTTGTGGTGCCATCTCCCGATAGGTGCAGTGAGCAGACAACCGAATGCATTGTCTGCTGGTGGCCCCTTTCGGGAGATGATGCTACAAGTTACATTGCTCGCCAACGCGGTCGTCTGCGAACACGTCCGTTGTTCACCTGGGAAAGTTTGTTGGTCTCACTCCTTACAGAAAGAAAACTATCCCTAGAAATTTCACTAGGTAAAACCAACTACCTTAACATACATTCAATGAAAGTTGGAACTTTCTGCGTGCAGGTGCCAATTCTTCTGGCTCGTTCTACAACGTAAGGTCAACTGTAGCCACCCTATACCATCATATTTCGAGAAATAGCACCCCTAAAACGCGAGTCGAGCGATGCAAATCGTGATATCCTAGGCTTTGAGTTCATAAACAAGTCTCCTCTTCTCATTCAGTATAGACAGAGACGGAGAAAGAACCGATATTCTCGAACCCGCGTTTCTGCAAAAGGCACATTTCGTCCCTGCACGAGAGTAAATCGAGGACACACTGTATCCTCAACTAGCGCGCATCGAAAGTACCTTGGACCGGTGCACTTAACTCGCTCAAAATAGGAGCATGGGCATGCGATAAATCCTTCTATGATCTTTGAAATGTCTCAAATAGGGGTGGCCACTCATTGTGACACGGGCAAATGCTGGGTAGTTTACGGTTTCAGGGTTCGTACAGGATCCAAAGAAAGATATTCAAGGATATTCAAGGAATTTCAAGGCCTTGTGGGAGTATTTTCAAGGACCTAACAGTGGGTTGTGACGACCTTCAGAGTCCACAACACTTCGGCGTTTGTCACCAACTCGTGCGTCTTGCAAGCAGAGTTTAGGTTTGGTAACTGCGGTGGAGGCGGGACAGTGGTTTGTTCACTCGTGCCCAGAGCCAGGTAATTTTGCACCAAGCTCTTGGCTGTGATCTTCATGGTGCCGGTATGTTTCGCGCTCTTCATATGGCTCTTTAATACCGACTCGCCCATGGCGGCTACATCGAAAATTTTTCCGCACGGCTTGCATCTTGCACAATGCTATTTGTCGTATCTGGCGCCACCCAGTCCTTGTATTCATCACTGCAGAGCCACGCACCCTGAAACCTGCTTTTGCCGGGCATTTTCTTACGACCGACGACAAAACACGAGGCCAATGGCAGAAACAGTGCGCAAAGCGTTCCCGGATCAGATTAGATTTGAATTCGGATCTGCTCCAATGTGGCCAACCATCCAATGAACATCGGCTAAATCAAAACAAATTGAGATAACTTAGACCGAAACGAAAAAAAAATCGATAAACATAACAAAAATGTACAATATATACCCGAATTTGCTATTATAAATAGCCATTCACGGATTTTAAAGGTCTAGCCAAAAGATCCAGGGCTTTCAAGGGCCCTGCAAGCCAAATTTTCAAATTCAAGGGTTTTCAAGGTCTAGAAAAAAATCCAGGGTTTTCAAGGGCCTTGAAAACCCAATTTCTAAATTCAAGGGTTTTCAGGGTTTCCAGGGACCTGTGTGCACCCTGGGTTTATTAGCCCCGAGAGCGAACACAAGCGTCGCTGCAGTCGCAGCGCCCTGATTGGGTGAGGTGTACCGCGACGTCAGGGGAAAGACTCCGCTCTGCGATCTCGCATCCGGCTCGCTTCCTTGCACCGATTTCCTAGTTTGGCATTGGGCGCGTTAAGTCCGTGCTCCGGAGCGCGAGAGTTTGGCGCTCCTTTCACTAAACGGACAGGAGTGCCACCGGAGACTGACACTCGAGCGCGCTCTTCGTGCACCGAGAATTTCTCGGAGCGCGAGTGACTTCTTCGCGCTCCGTGACGTCACGTAAACAAACAAGATGGCTGCGCTGCTGTTGAGACCGTCGAGACGAAAGGCGTAGCCGGACCGCTGCCCCTTTTCAGTTGATTAGTGCTTAATCCAGCAGGTAAAAACGATTTGATTTGAAAGCCAAGACAGCAATTAGCGTTCCGAAAAAGGTTTGTTCGTGCATCTCGCCTGAAAAAGAAATTCATCTATCAAACGGTAGCGTGCCGATAGCACAGCGACAGAAAAGTTGTCGAGATGAGGAGACATTCGGACCGCTCTGTCCCTTTTATAATGCTTAGCCCAGCGAATAAAGATACTTCGATTTGAAAGCCGAAACATCAGTGAGCGTTGAGGAAAAGGTTTGTTCGTGCGTCTTGCCTGAAAACGAATTGATCTATCGAACGAGCGTGCCGATAGCTCGGCGACAGAAAAGTTGTGATGAAAAGACAGTCAGACCGCTGCCCTGCTTAGAATGCTTAGCCCAGCCGCAGCGAATAAAGATACTTAGATTGGAAAGCCGAAACACCAGTTAGCGTTGCGGGAAAGGTTTGTTCATGCATACCGCCTAAAAACGAATTGACGTGCTATCGAACGACGGTGTGCCGGTATCGGCGTAGCTTCCGTCTCGCTGCGAGACGGAACCGACGGAACCAGGGAATCTCTGACAAATTTGAGGGTTTCCTGCGTCGACGAGCGGGTTCAAGAATGTTGTCTTTAATTTAAATCGGAACAGCATGCATGGTCAATAAATAGATCGGCCAAGGTAACCTTCCACATATGTGCACGAAGCGAGTCTTCAAACCTTTCAGGAATATTAAAACGTTCGTAGAAACTTCATAACGTCGCCGTCTCTTTTGCTTTAGACTCTGCCGCTCCACACGGGCCTAATTATTTATCTTCGAAATATTTTCGGCTTCTGCCACCCGTATCCACGGTCGGAAGGAGCTCGTGTGGCCCGTCGATAGTTTCTGGCCGTGTTCCAAAACTTACTCGATCTAACTCTAGGGTAAAGGTGGTTATCGAAAACCTACCCGCGTCCAGCGTTTCTCTATTTTTGTTGTCACGTGACATAATCCGCCAGGGTAACTCGGATCCATTCGAGTAGGTTTGGAACGCAGCCTCGGTGTGTCGCGCTCCTGTACGCTATGCGTCGTTTAGTTGCTGCGCTCGGAGTATGAAACTCGGAGCGTCGGAGTAGGAGTAAAGGAGCGCCGACTTAACGCGCCCATTGTGTGCCGCAAGCTCTTCGAGGAGCGGGACTTCTTTTACCTGGTGAGTACAAGACGCTGGGTCAGGCCGATATTGATGTGCTTCCGTACATTTGATAAGCCTGTTTGTCACTTTTACCTTTATAATTGGGTTACAAATCCTGGAAGCTATTGGCGGAGGCAATTCCGCCGATAAACCTCCCCGTACGTCCACACGACACAAGGCGATCTTGCGAGGGGTCGGTGAAGCGGGGCGTAAGTGTTTCAGGACGCTGGAATTCTGTTCCTTGCACGTTTATGATTTAGGAGATTATTAGTACATCCCGCTTTGCAGGCATTTGAAATGTAATCTATATCGAGGGATTTTTTTCCTTACAGCAAATTAGCTCGCGACCCCGACTCTGTGCGTGCCACTCTGGATGCGCTGGTTCGCAGATGTCCTAAAGGCCCTGGAGGCCTTTGGAGTGCTCGTGGAATAGGCTTGCTTTACATAAATGTAGCTTCTTCGTGAATGATATAGTTCATACACGTATGCAAGCATATTTTTAGAAGAAGCACAATTCCTGAAAATTAGTTTGTATGGCAGCAGGAAAAACGGCCGGGTTGCCTGTATCATATGTATTGAACTACCCAAAATATCCACAGCAATAGTACTGTAATTTGGAATGTTTATATTTTTTCTGACAGTCTTTCTTTATTCCAGCCTTGGGTATTCGGAAAATACACCATTTAGCTTCAATTGTCATTTCCAATTGAAAGAGACACTGCTGCAGGTCCCCAAAATCTTCCTCAGCCTCCAAACTCCCTACAGCATGACTTTCTGACAACAGAGGAAAACAGGAGGAACAACAAGCATTCGAACGGCTGTCCAGTGGTAGATGCAGCACTAGTAGCAAAAAATGTGGAACCTGTGAAGGGTGACAGTCTGCGTGAGAAAAGCTTCGGAGTATTTTAGCTTCAGGACAATTTGATTCAGCTAAAATCTCAATTTTAGAGCTTAAGGGACTAATAACGAGTTAGACACCTTCGCTTACGTTTGTTGTACATTATTTAAGGGATGATATAAACAAGTCCACAGACAGCACCAGTGTAGTCCATTGACATAATATCCAAATCCAGCAAAGGTCAAATGCGAGCAATGTATATAAATAAATGTTCCTTCTTTCTTTACTTTGCCCCTGTTCTTGGGCTGCCTCACTTGTGATTCTCTCTCCATGTCTCAGAGTGTATTTAACATGTTGCTCGAGCAGCATGCAGCTTTTCTGCTTCAGCGATCTTGTTGAAAAACAGAGACACAAAAAAAAAAAAACACTAAATAGTATACATAACCTGCCAATTTATTCAGACTATCAGCAGCATTTATTGTGTGAGATGTAAATCTATAGTGATGCTCCTGCAATTGTGGCCATATTTCCTCATTTTCATATACCAGCTGCGATTCATGCGTTCCCTGCCTTGTCAACCATGCCTGGAATATTGGTTGAAGTTTTGCCTGCAGCTACAGACCATACCTCAATAAAGCCACATATAAAACCTCAATAAAGTCACATATAAAAATTTACACTTCCTACGAGAAACACGCTCCCAAAAAAAATAAATAGAAACAAGCGCGCCAACAGCTAACGTTGTCACAGCGTCCACAGGGCAAGCGGGGCGAGTCGGGGAAAAATTGTGTCCTCGCCGTGATGTAACCCCGGTTTGCAGTAAGGGGGCGCCACGCGAACTTCTCGGGGCTAATAGGTGCGACTTACATGGAGGTGAAATTTATACACTGGAAAATACGGTAGGTACAGGTAATGCGTTGCATACTTGTCACTACCGATTTCTGAGCAAGGTAATAGAGCTCGGTTACTTCACGTACCTTCGCTCGGGAAAAGCCTGGCCTTCATGGCCATGTCCAGCACGGTCAATCCCGGTTCTGGAGCCAGCTGGGCGAATCCGGCGTCGCCAAGATGAGCCGAAGCTCTTCCTCGTCCAGCCTGTGAAGGGTCTCGTCCGCCCGCGATCCGCCAAACAGTATCTCAGTCGCGTTCTGTGCCAGGCTCAGGCCCCTCTCTGCGACCGGGTTGTCAACGTCAAGAGGACGGAAAGGCTGCTTAGCTCCGTCTGTGTCAACAGCTATGCGTCTGGCGGAGGTTAGCGGTCTGTTGAACGTTTAGGTCGCTAGGAATGTCGGGGGTAGAGTCGATTCGCATTAATTCAACCTCGGTTATTTCGGCTTGTGGTTTAATCCAACCCTGTTCGAAGGTCCTGGCAAAAGCCCATACATTTCTAAAGAAAAAAAAAACTCATTATTTTGAAGACATTCTCGAATTTTGACCGAACTGGTTTGTACACTTGGGACTGCTTACCACTCTACTGAGCAAAAAATTATTATTATTGTCGTAACGACCGAGTGCCTTAAAACATCTTGGGATCTTTTACAATGATGGATAGCAATAGAACACCCAGCATTTCCACACATTTTGTTTCTTTCGGCACATCATTCTTTCTTTCGTAGCCCGAAAAAAAAAAAACAGAGAATTTTATAAACAGGGTGCCGTGTTTTCGGTAAACGCCGAGAAACCCTGAAAATTTACCCCCAAGTTGGTTTTATCAAAATCAGGGGGAAACCGAAAAACCCAGAGTGTAGAGCCGTTCTCGAAGGAGAAAACTCCAAGCTTCATGGGAAAGGATATTTGTCTACGATATTATTTTCAGTTCGCCGGGCACACGACAATCAACGAACTGTCCGCGAGGCTGTTTCGTTCTTCGGGACCAGACACACTATATTTCATTTTCCAGGTCAGGCAATGTTCCCTGAAGTTTGGAGGATTGTGTCCGTGCCCCGGTTTCTTCGACAAGCATAATTTACACAAATAAAGCATAATCTATGATTTTTAATGGAAAATGCCAAAACCTGCTGTGGGCCATTCAGATGTTTAATTCAATGAAAACAAAAAGGAGAAAAGAAATTTATTCAGACACGGTTTTTGTTCTTTCTTTTGTTAAATCATATAACCCGCAAGAGGCATTACTTTAAACTGAGACGTAGGAGAACCCTTTCCTTTTTTGTAACTAACCAACACAGCAAATTTCTCGTTCAACATTTTCACAACACACGTAAACTGCGAAGTCAAACTTCTGCGGTAAATTACAACATTGTGGCACGCGATATTGATTTTTGAAATTGGTTTGAAAGTGCATCAGATCGACTTGGTCAAAGCAGTACAGTAAACTTTCGTTGATACGACCTCAACGGGACCTTCAAATTTGGTCAAATTATCCGAATTGTCGAATTAAAGAAAGGACAGTAAAGCGGTTAAAATTAAACTTCCTTTTATTGTCCCAAGTACTCACGGATGGTCTGCCGCCGTCTGCGCTTAAAACCCGTGTCCAAAAGCATGGTCCGGAGAGCAACGTAACTAAACGTCACTCCCCCAAAAAATCACACTACAAAAAAAAAAAAAAGGTCAGTTTTACGAGTTAACTTTGGCGCCAAGCAGCCAGATTGTTGGCGACAAAGAAAAAAAAAGAAAGAAAAGAAAACTTGCACTTTCCGACGCACAAGATGGACCGCACCCGATGCTACAGAAACACGCTTTGAGAGTGCGCGCTGTCCCCACGCCCGATCCTGTGCTTTGTTCCCCGCGCTACTTCCCAGTTCAAACTATCAAACTTTTCCTCCCATAGAAATGTATGGGTGCTTGCCGGGACTTTTGAACACGATCAAATTAAACGAAAAGTCGAATTAACCGGGGTCGGAACTAACGAAAGTTTACTGTATTTTTGGTGTCCTGCGACGAAGCAGTATCCCTCTATGCAAACCTTTTGATAGTGACGTTCAAGGGCTGGACTCAAAGGACAAGATAAGTATGTGCAATTACCTCCGTGGACAAGCAGCGTTACATCCCGAGCCAGTCTCTTCTGGGCAACTCTCCTTTCTGGACTTTTCTGCGAGGAATGCAAGCAAGAGGATACGAGCTTTAGATTCTTATTCGCAAGAAAATGTTAGTCTATGGAGATGCTTGAGCGTGTATACTGTAGATCCATATACAACAGACATTCAGAGATTTTCGACTGATTTGACGAGGCTCGATGAGATCTCTCGTCTTTAAAAGTTAGCTTTGTTGGGATTTTTGGATTCGATTATTGACACTTCTACTTATTTTATAAGCAGTGCCCACCTACATTACAATACTTGACATTTCTCACCACATGGAAGTGGCCGCTAACCGTAAAAATATTTTTCGCGGAACCTCCGCACATTAAGCGACAATTAGCGTGAAAACCCACATATATATACGAGGTTTTTTTCCAAATTTTGCCATGTAAAATTTTCGGTTAGTATATATACGCGGGTCCCTACAATTTTCAGCTTCGATGAGGCGCGATCTAATGCAGTTCGACGTAGTTTCGGTTTTGAAGCAACATGGCACGACCGGCTTTATAAGAATCAACCAGGTCACTCCGCGTTTCCCATAGGGAAACGCGGATGACCATGTGATATTTCCCAAGAAATATCACGTGAACGGCTTGGAGGGACCGAGTGTTCTGCTAGGCGCCGCCATCGCTCAACACTAAAAGCGCGGCGGCCGCTATGGAAGGCAATGGGAGCGTATGAAAATAATGTTGGTTTCAGATGATTTTTGTTGCATTTATTAAGCAGGTGCTAATGCTAGCACAGAGTGTGTATAGAATAGGTTGAAATGAGTCACTACATTATAGTTTTCTCAGAAGTCAAATTTGGGGTTTTACGTGCCAAACCAACGACGGGCATCTGGCACGCCCCAGCGGAGGACTGAGGATTAATTTGGACTACCTGGGGATCTTTTGACGTGCAACCGAAAGCACGGTTACACGGCGCCTCCTCCGCAATAAGCCTCCGTCAGATTGCGGGCACCTCGGCCGGGATTTGAACCCACCACATCCGTAGGGCCAGCGCTCTCGCCTCGGAGCCACCGATGCGGCTTAGTTTTCTCGAGCAGAATAGTTTGTATTGTGAGCTAAGCATCAGTAGGGTGCACGAGTGTACAGGATGGTGCATCGAGTCTGGCTGCTGGAGCCCACTCCGTGATTGGAATAAAAAAAACCGAGTTAGATGCTCTGCAGGTGGGCCGTGACGCTCTTGGTGAATGTTTGAAGTGAGACACTGTCGACTGGTAGTGAACTGGTAACTGGCCGGGGAGAAGATGGGGGGGGGGGGACATTTAAAGTTGCACTGCACGGGGTGCAAAGGAGTTCTAGTGACGAAGCGTACGGGTTAAAAGGGGGCTGCAGTCCGCCAGTGCAAGTACGCCGCAGGGAGGAGGCAAAAGGAACCGAGGAGTCCGATAGCAGAAAAGTGGCTAGGAGCCGCGTGGTCGCTACTTGACATGGACGTTGAAGCGGGTCCCTGTCGACTGAACGGAGGAGGTGCAGTGCGCGATAGGATGGTGTTCGGAGGCCAAGTTGACGCCTCATAATAAGGTAGGAATCCCGACATTGCACCCACTTGAGGGAGGCAACAAGTTGCCTGGTTGCCGAATCCCACACAGAGCAGCAAAACTCCAGGCTGGGCAACGCCAGTGCTCTGAACAGCAATCTGGGCACATCGGGACCGGCTCTTCTTGTGGACCGAATGACGAAGCCAAGGAGTCACCTTTCCCCGGACACGGCGTTTTGGACATAGTGATGGAAATCGAAATGCTGGTCGATGATGACACCTAGGAGGTGGATATGCCTTGTTTTTGGGATCTCCACTCGGTTCAGGAAAAGTGTTGGAGGGGTCGAAGGTTGACGCGAGGCAGTGATGTGCATGGTAGCGCATTCGGTTTAAGTTTAGGGGAATTTCGTTATCGTTTGACCAGAGAAGAATGCGATCTAGATCAGCTTGTAGCTCTTTACCGAACGTACGTACAATCACAATAACGATGAGAGAGGTCCCTTAAAATAGAGCCGATTATGCTCAAAACGTTGCCGGTCGTGAAGCGGACACACACAGATACACGCGCGAAAGCGTCTGCTAGAGTGGTGAGCTACACAGCCAAAAAAACGCCGTAGCAGTTCAGCAAACTAGAGAAAGTACTAAATAAGGAAAAGCAAATGTGGCGCACTCGCGCTGCCTCGGGTGACCTGGTCGCTGCCAATAAAGCCGGTTGTGCAATATGGCGTTCAAAACAGCTATCATCATCATTAAGGAGAGACACTCCCCAAAAAAACAAAAAATTCTGCAAAAAAAGTTGATTTTTAAAAAATGATATATTGACATGCACCAACATCTAGAGAGTATCCCCAGAAAGTTTAATAGTTTACACTGTATAGTTAATATTTTATAAATTATTTTCTGTCCACCAAAGCTAAAGAAAGGGTAGGGTTTGGAGCACTTTGAACACATTTTTCCCTGTTCCACTTTTTGGTATAAATTAGTCTTGTGCGAATAGTGGATTTTGAGTTCGAAGCGCAAGTTCAAAGCGAATAGTGGTTTTGGCCGAATATTTTCGATTCGAATATTGAATAGTTTTTCCACGCCTTTCACTACCTTTGCATAGTGCTTAGACGAAAACCCAGCTAAACGTGTAAGGGTTGTTCCACTTGTTCATTTATAAGCTAAGTTCGATCTACCGTAAAATACCGGGCATTCGCCCATTCCACACTAAGCGCCCATCCCTAAATGCTGCTAACACATGAAAAAATATCCGCAGTACAAATATAGATAAAATTTGTGACCTAACATGCGCCCATCCTCCCTTTCTTGCAATTATCTCTAAATTTTGAGTGGGCACTTAATAGGTACTTTACGGTATCTATATTTATGAACTGTGACCCCAGAAGGTCTAATGTCCTGGGATGGCAAGTAAACGACGGATTTGACATAAAGTGAATCCTATAGAGATAACCAACTATACCCAATTGAGTGAATTTACAAGTCTTGCTATGTAAAATATTTTCTTTCATCTCTAGTTAAATAAAAATGAATCGCGCATGATGAATGCAGGTTGTAAGAGCATCTCTGCTTAACATACACTCTTGCATAACACTCAGTTTAATTTCGAAACTTTTACTACAGTGTAAATATACACATTCACGAAGTTTTCATTTATTTTCAGATACAGCCAGCACTGCGTGCACCATCCCTCTTTGATTGTATGCTTTTCTTCCAAGCATGCAATTGCGATATACATACTTTTCCAAGTGCTTATCGCGGCGGGTTACCCCGTTGAGTGAGCTTGTCACAGAGCACTGATGTTGTGCAGAGAAGCAACACCCGTGGAGTTCGCTTCAGCGGGTATTGCTTCTCCGCAGTGCACCGGTGCTCGGTAAGAAGCGCACTCAACGGGCGCTAGCCCGCCGCAATCAACACTTGGAAAAACGCGAATAATGCAGTTTTGCTTGAAGCAAATATCGACGAATAGTGCAGCATTCGAAACTACATTTCGAAATTTTTAATATTCGCACAACCCTAGTATAAATTCCATTTTAGTTGATCTATCGTTCGATAATGGCAATACAGGGAAGGCTTGTTCTTCACTTTTCCTGATTGAAATTTAATAAGGAATGCGGCTATGGAATTTTTTTGTCATTTTACGAATGCCTTTTATAAAAAATGTTGACATTTTGTTGAAGACACAGAAGACCAAAAAAGAGAAAATGTATATAAATAAATGGCTTTTTACAAAAAAAAACTTTCCATAGCCGCATTCCCTAAGCACTCTGCTACACATCTAGCGAATAAAAATTTTGAACATTGTTATAGCTTTCTGACGATAGATTAACTAAATAATGTAGGCATATTGCTCATAGAAGCTGCTCTAATTTCCTTCCCATTTAACCGACAGACCTGTAGCCTGCGATGTGCAACTCCCCTCGGCCCAAAACAAAAGGACCAAAAAAAAAAAAAAAGTCTATCATTTTGCTTTGTTTTTCTCGCTCCCATTAGCTCAAAGGGGTCGTAGCGTTCGCTCATTGCCGAGTTACGGTTAAACGAGGTATACGAGGCATGACCGAGATCAGCACCACTGTTTCGTACGAGAATACGGCGGCGGCTTACCATTTGAGCTTCGATAAGGTTGTCCAGTTCTGTCTGCTCGGCGAAGGTGAAGAGTCGGAGGAACTTGACCGCTTCGGTGTCCGTAAGCCGCATGAAGAACTGCAGCAATGGTTGGCGTCTGAGCAGGTTTCCACACTTCACAACAAATCTGACCTATTCCGCGACTGCAGTATGCACAACTAAAATGGCCTGAGGCACCTTCTAAGAGACACTTTGCTATACATTGCCACAATGCTCGAAGTCGCATTTTCCAGGAATTCCGGGATTAGTCTTGTATGCAGGAGACTCCGGCGCTTATAAAACGTGCAGTCGAGCAGCTTGAGCAGACCCCTTAGGGAGCAGAGCCTTTGTTTTTATTGCCCATAGAAGAATGTAGTTTTTATCGACACTTTTCAAAACAATTACTACACTGTCATGGCTGCAAAGCCCCTCTTGACCTAGGAACGTCATTCGAAAGCTACAAGAATATGCGCACACAAGACTGACAACCACGCATCCGGATTCATTAAGAAACAAAACGAACAAACAGGGAAGCTCTTATGGCTGTCTACCGCGTGCTAGAAGAAATGTGACAAACCTGGTAAAGCTCGTATGGCGACGTCTTTCTCGGATTCAGCCAGACCGCATTCCCAGCCGACTTGCCGTACTTGTCACCGGTCTCGGCGGTAATCAGGGGCACCAGGATACCTGGGAAGTGACAGACAGAAGATGGACTAGACAGCATTTTTATTGACATACAAAGGAACCTTTCAATGTCATAGGAAGTGCCTTCACATGACGTAGGAAGTGACTTCAAACAACACGTTGCAGGAACACGAACAGTAAAAGGCCAAGAAAAAAAGAAGACATAAGCCAGACAAGGACAATGCAAGTATATATGACAAGACAAGACAAACTACCGTATAACCTCGTTGATATGTTTTCCAGGGTACTGGGGAAATAAAACGTACACAATGAAAACGCCATTCCGGGGGCGCTGAAGATGAGACACATAGCAGCTGTCATGAAACAATTCAATTTAAGCAAACATTCGTAGGTGTGAACTCAAATTGGCTCGGAGAAAGTGTAAACATTCGTAAGTATAAACTGAAATAAGCGTACAGTTTAAGT
Organism: Ixodes ricinus; assembly: GCA_037355805.1. Taxonomy (NCBI): domain Eukaryota; kingdom Metazoa; phylum Arthropoda; class Arachnida; order Ixodida; family Ixodidae; genus Ixodes; species Ixodes ricinus. The sequence continues at coordinate 40,264 of JAZHYW010059140.1, read as the reverse complement.
TTGTAGGCGTGATCTCAATTAATGCCCCGGAAAAGTTTGTAAACATTTGACGGTGTGAACTCAAATACGTTCAGAAAAAGCTCGCAATTACCACCTGGCGCTTAGGGTGACTAAAACGAGGGTGAGCGACAGAGTCCTGGGCTTGTGGAGGGACGTTTGTGCATGTGCTCATCGGTTCGTCCCTGCGCTATCGTGCGCAACACTTCAGCACACCAAAGCCACAAAAATCGTCTTGCCGGATGACAGGCTCAAGTGCCCATGCAGGAAAGATTGCGCCGTTCTAGACGAGTCTTCACTGAAGCTTCTTTGCACGGACTGGGAGGATCCAGACCCTGCAGGGCACCAGCCGGGCAAAGTTCTTGCAGCTTCTCTCACGAGTGGAACCAAAAACCACACAACAACATGGACCGGCAAACTAACAAAAACAAAACAAAGCTCAACGATGCACCATTTTTGCGTTGGCCTTAAAAAGAAAATATTTGTTGCCAAAACTAAAAAGTTTGAAAAAAAAAAATCTGCGAGGGAAAATGCACTCGGCTTTTTTGGTTTGCGCTTTTCGCTGACTTCTTGGCGGGGGCTTACTCGAAAAAATTATTCTCCAACAAAAACCCTTTTTTTTTTTTTACAAGTGAAACAAAGATGGCGTTTTGTTTCCTTTTGTTTGCTCGTCTGTTTTGTCGTGCGATTCTTAATTCAACGTGTGAAGAAAGCTGCAGGAGTTGTTGCCGGGTGATGCACTGCAGGGTCCGGCACTCCTCCAGGTCTGTGTCGAGGAGCTCCTGTCAAAGCTCATCTAGCACACCGCGCTCTGTCTGGCACGTCCGTCCAGCCTCTCGTCCGCAAAGACAGAGACCCAACGAGGTTGGATAAGACCCAACGAGGTTGGGCGAGACCGTCTTGCGCCTGTGGTGTATTGAAGTGTCCCGCGTGAGCGCAAGGAGGCGAGGACGTGGGCAGAAGCCCCTTCGCAGGCCCGAGACTCTGTCGCTTCTACTCAAACCCTCCTCGAGCGGGACCACGCTCGTGTTGTACCTTCGGTTGGTAAAGCTGGTGGCGCTTCGCGCTAAGCCTCTCGCTGTGTCCTGTCTCGCACAGCACGCGACGGCGGCACGCAACGATTATCTTTTTTCTGTTAATAACGCGATGGCGTCGTGGCAGTGGCGACAAACGCCGCATTAGCTCTTGGACGATGGTGTCACTGTGCAGTCGTTAACTGGTTTGGTCAATCCTCACTGTCCCTCGTCTCCCTCTTCGCACGAAGTATGCTTAAGAGGAAAACGACCCGCGGACGTCGCGTGAATAGGCCGGTGGCTTCTTAGATGTGAGAACCGGGAAAGCAAATGCACTAGGCAGGAAATTAACATATGTGCTCCTATGGGAGCACGACGGGACTGGCACTTCCGAACGTAAAAGCCGGGAAAACGAAAAAAAAGAAAAACGGGGAACATTTCAACCAGGTTCCACTGTAATAACGTTAGAAGAAAAGTAAAACCATGAAAATCGCAGTGGGGAAGAAAAGACGAGGCTATGAACGAGAAGACGGAAGTGGACAAGATATCGTCTAACTGTGGACCGAGTGATCTAGTCAAGAGGAGAGCACATGTAAAGCTAGGGACGTGCTTGCAAAAAACAATCAAGACAAAGACAGTCTAATCCCATGGAAGCATGACCTGTGGGGTTTTCATTTCTTAAAATTAAAAGCGTCTCTGAAATGAATCAGATCAACGGCTGATGTATTTTTAAGAGACATAGTCATGCTGAACTAGCTTCGAAGGAAATAGATCACTTCAGGGCTAGATCACATATATATTGAAGGACTCTTAATTAGTATATAAAACAAAAGATGACGATGTTTTTTGCAGTGTCTGAACACACCGTGCGACGATTACCGTAAGCAGTCTGCGTCCGTGTTCTTCGCAGCAGGTCGTGGCCAGAGTCGATGTTGCCTAGTTGGTCACCGCCGCCAATCTGCCACATCAACGAACAAAATAAAAACAATCCATCGCATGGTCTGTAAAATATCACTAGCATGACCACATTGATCCTTTTAAAGAAGGTTGCCTAAAAAACATAAATTTAGATCGTTATTCTCAATGAAGCACATAAAGTTTGCCCCCTCGAGCAAGTCTTTTGCTTTCTAAATACCTATTTTGATACTTTTCCTAGATAAAGGAAAACAGGAGCAATCTCTGCAATTAGAACTGTTACAGTCTCACAAGCCAAATGTAGATAGAAAGATTAAAGAAGACATGTTCTGTTACCTACAATATCATGAAAATATATCCGTCAATACACTTGCTGCCCTCATATCCGTATATCACATCCTCGAAGTATGAGCAAGGTCGAGACAATTGTTTTCAAGCATTACCAAATGATGCATATACTGACTTTTGTCAGACAATAATGGAATGAAAGCCTCCTACAAATAAAGTGTCAAGATCCCAAGTCCTTCTGAGAGTTGGGATCGCACAATTATGCACAGCCTGTACATGCTTAACAACCCGTTTGAATGTATGTTTTTTGCTCTGTTGGTATAGGTAAATAAATTGACTTTCCTGAGGTGAACAGAAGATTCACAGTACTGTGAGTAAATAAATAAACAAACGTCTCATTGGGCTGTTCCGGGCATTTCTCCTCGACAAATGCCACAAAATCTCATCCTGATGAGGATGATTTACTGCAGTTGTTTCGCAGCACATTTCTTAAATGAATCTCCTCCTGCAAATTTATTAGCCAAATAAAAAGTTCACAGGAACTAATAGGACACTGTCACGAGTGACGAGGTGACGACACAAAGAATAACTGAGGAAACTGAAGGTTTCATGGGGCGAACTTGTGCCAAACCAAAAAGGAAACGGAAGATAACAACACAGTGTTAAAGGTGTCGAAGTCGGAGTAGCAGCAGGTTTGACCGCAAGAGCGAGACTGACCGCACGCAGCAAGGTGCGGTCTCTTTTCTAGCCTTACGGAGCCTAGAACAATCTGTGTAGAACATTTGGGCATGGAAGATTCCGTTGTCGAATAACCAACAAAATTCTCAACTCTTCTGGAACATTCCAGAATGCAACGCAAACAAAGACGGAAACGATGAGCAGCACCGGGCATCGAACCCCGGTCACCTACGTGGAGTGGGAGACAAGTGCACTGGCAACTCGGCTAGCTACGCACGTGGCAATATCATATTCCGTGATGGCAACATTCTGTGCCATCCCAAATGGCGCAACTGGTGTCTAACTGAAAAGTACTCAATTCTCCGACACAAAGAACAAAATTTGTGCCATCTTACTAGTGACAAGTGCACATGCTGTCTTACTGAAGGGAACTCGATTCTCTGACATAGAGAGCACAATTTACTATCTGTCAGTCTCGGTGATTTAAAACTGCTATTTCAGAACCCCACCACAAGCTTGTTCAGCAAAGAGGTTATACTTAGAAGCAATCCGACGAGTCTGGACTGCAGCCAAAATGAAGAAAGGAGCGGCAAACGAGACGCCCTCACCTGGAAGCGGCACTTGTACTTGTCGTACAGGTAGAGCCAGTCGTAGGACTGGAACATCTGGTAGGAGAACTCGGTGAAGCTGATGCCCTCCCCCGACCGGATGCGCTGCTGGACGCTGTTTCAAAACCAAAACAAACAGCACAGTTAGAGAAGGCCCACATGTATGCCTCTCCCGAAGAGAGAGGCAGCAACATTCCTACGTCAGCGAAGTCTCACATGGCAACGAATAACAGACAGTTTTGAGGGTTTATGCAGGCAAACGAGCGGAAGGTCTCTGGTATGCCCCAGCAAAGGATTAATTTAGACAAAAGGTAGACCTTTGACGTACGTCAGACAAAATTTCAGTTCTGTGGCATCACGAAAATAAGCTTTCGTCAAGCTTTGCGGGCACCCCTCTGAGATCTCGACCCGCCAACTGGGAAATCGTCAGACTCGTGCGGTCAAGGGAAGTTGTATGCCATAGCGTGGATAATTACATGTTGCAGAACACGTATGTTTCAGATACCAATGGAACAAAAACAGTAACTCAGGAGACTAACGCACACATGCAGAGAATTCTACAGCATCACAACCCAGACCAGTGCACTTGTTTCAATATGTAAGTTGGACAGCTTGTGCTACGAGCGTGGCAGAAAGTTGGAACTCGGCCCCAAAAAATTTTCGTATGCACCGAATTCCGTGTATATCAATCCGAAAGAATGGGCACCTCAACATAGAAATGACAAAGTTTTCTGAAAGTGTGATTGGTCGTTGACTCTACCCGATGAAATATCTAACCGCGGTTCCGACTCTGTAGAAATATCGCGGAGGGATGTTTCGAGCATTCGAGGAACTGGTCATCATTTGAAAATACAAAACATTTGTTTGACAGATGCAAAACTATGCTGGAGGAATTTCCCCACGTTTCCACTTCTTCTGCCAGGACGAGATGCCAACTCCACAAAAATGGGGACTAAAGGGGAAAGCGAGACAAGATCATGCTGAAAATAACCACAGATGAGGGACGAACAAGGCGGGAGCAAACATAACACTGTCTCCAAGCAAGAGAGTTTGTCCCCCTCCCCATATTTATTTAAAGTACCTAAAATTTCTAATAAATGGGGCATTACTGGAGGTGTTACCACAGTCACTGCATGGGCATTTCCAGTTATGATCATGGCTCACCAGTTTTCCTATGCATCCACCTCGCATAAAAAAACGGCAAACCTACAAATAAAAGTTATTCATGTTATGTGTCGTGCTATGTATGATAGTCACACAAAAGTACTCTTTAATAGACCAAATATTGTGCCAAATCCAAAATCACCATAACTATAAACTTCCTCTTTCATACAAACAGTCTCTTAAACACAAGAAAAATGTTTACATAGCGATCTCTCACCCGTGCTGAGGCATGCATAGTACTGGCACTCCAGAACAACTTACAACAGTCAGATGCTAAAATGTACCCTTCCTGACTTTTAAATTGTGTTTATGCGCATAGCATCGAAATTCTGAATGAATCTTCTAAAAATAAATGGACATCATTTGTTTGGGATTCATCTATATATGCTTTAAATGTGTAATTACTAAACTAGTTGTAAGACTTCAATGGTTTTTTGTGTTTTATGTCATTTCTGTTTTGCACCTTGCATTAAAAACAAATATTGTTTGTGGCTGCTTCGTTGCTGCTGAGGGAGAGAGAGAGACTTGTCTAGCAACAATTGAGTTTCTTTATCTCTGCCTTCTCCAGTTTGGAGATAAAGAAAGAATTTTAATTTGAATAAACACACTTTTCCACGAAAAGCCACCATGTGAAAACAAAAATCCCGTTTCAACTCCATGAAAATAGCTGCATGGTCACTTTGAGCACATGTGCAGGGAACTTAAAGCAGCGGTTCACATAAAGAACAGGCTGCACATTGCAAGCAACCAAAACCCTCTCCGAAATGAACTTGTGAATGAAAGACACAGTAAAGCATGCGAAAGGCAGAGAAAGCAGACCGTCACCTCGTGCGGCACATCATCTTGCCCAGCCTGAAGTGTCTCCCAACAGTACCGAGGAACGGGATGACGCCCTGCCCGTTGTACCAGTCCGAGTTGCGGACTATCCTGAAAGGGACATCCACTTCAGCACCAGTTTGGGCTTCCTCAGCGCGAGTTTTATGCGAGACTTATGAGTTTCGTGAAAACTCGTGTTTAGGAAAATCACGTGCCGACCACGAGAGCCGGGTTGCGTAATTTGAGCGGCGTGCTATAACGACAAGTCGCAAGATGCCAAAGGAGAGACTCCTTTACGCTTGATGCCATGAGTGGTATAGCGCAGGATCACAATTTAAAGCTCAGAAAACCGGGCAGATATAGCACGAGTGTTGGCTGGATTTCAGTGCAAACGAAACACAATGCAGTCCTTAGCAAACAACTTGGTCAACACAGGTTGTGCTCAAGCTAATTCCTGGACAAGATGTAAGTGAACTCGATTACAGGAGCAGCTCTCAAGTTGCCTACCTGTAAAGAAGCTATGGACACTAGCTCGTGTGGCACACACCATACGAGCGATAGCCTTTTCACACTGAAAACAATGTTTGTGCATGTTTAACTCCACTCTCCCAACGAGGGACGAATGAGATACCCTCTTCTCTGAGTCAGTCACAAAGGGAATAATGATTACATACCGTAGTTGTTCCATACACCGTTCTACATTAGAAGCTCCGTACAGTAAAGACTGAAGTAAACAAAGATATGAAGACAACGGACTAGAGTTAAACTATGCTTTAAGTCTCGGTACAGGCAGATAAGGATAGTGAGGATGCTTTTCTTGCAAGTGCCCATTTAAAAAATGGGTGCACTATTCTCGTCACTCTTCTTCCTTTCTTTTAGGTCAATGCTAACTTTATAAGCACCATATCTGCTACGACCCATTGCTCTTTTGAAAGATGAACTGGGGTCAAAAGAAGTTGAGGCTATAGCGCACCAGGTACCTAAACGACGGCACAAAAAGGTTTAATCTCTTCTTAAAGGGACCCGAGAAGATAAAACAAGTCCGACCAACAACGAGCCACCTGGCAGGCACCTACCGTAACAGACCCAGTTTGCCGCCGGGCTTGGAAGCATCATCTTTCCAGAAATGTTCTTCGTGGTTAATGAAGATGGTTTCCAAGTTGTCCCGGATCCCCGCGACGTTCCTCTCCTATGGCGTCGTCCGCCATCTTGTCCCTCTCCGTGAGGCGTCCGCTCGGGTCGCCGATTTGGGCCGTCGAATCACCGATCTGGCCGGGGAAGCAGACGGAGACAAGGTGAACCTCCGAAGAAACCGCTCGAACGAAGTAACCGACAGTCCGTGGCCACTAGTATGGTGCTAACGCGTCTCCGAATGGTGCGTTTGGTGTCCCATTCCGCCCGTGCACTGAGAGTGGTTCCGAAGTGGCAAGGGACCGCGTTTGAGGATGCGGTAAACGCACCAGCCAGAGACTCGTTCCGGGCGCAGTGACGATGGTCAGATCAGCACAGTGTTTGCAGGTGGCTCCAGCTTTTTGTGCTTTCTCGAAACAATTACGCCCATTTTCAGTTGTCAAAAGTCCCCTGGCACACATCACTGCTCTAACGGAAATGGATGTCAACAGCGTGCCGTGAACGTTGCCTAGATCTTTGCAAACGTTTGCAGTTTCTTCTTTTGGTCGCTTCGAACAATGTGTCGGCTCTTCGGTGCGCAGTGTGCTTCGGTGTTTGCCACCATTTTAATCCCTGAACGTCAGTGCTTGGTGCCCGAAACCGCACCTGAATCGACCTCCGACGGGAGCCACATCACGAAAATATAGGTGTGTCTGAAATGCCGAGGCTGGATCTAAAATGGGCCATGAAAATCGGTGCCTGCACTTTTCGTCGAAGCTGTATTTCGCAGGTCGGTTACACCTTGTAAAATTACGGTGCGTAACTCCCTCTCTGTATAAAAATAAGGCCAAAAAACTTGCCACGGTCAAAGGCGGACGGCGACGTAGACGATCGGGTCGAGTGGCGGGGCACGGTTGGCGCACACTATTGATAGATGGCGCTACCTCCCTGCTCTGGCCTGCTTTCGAAAATATCAAGACTGCCTGCGACGACCGTGGTCCATTAAAATTAACATAATATTTTTGTGACGTACCTTTGGTTTATAAAGAAAATGTGGACAATGATACCAAAACTTGAAGTAAAAAAAATTAAAGAAAACACAGTTGCATAACGACAGAAATCTTGCTGACGACGGATTTTGTTTCATGTCGCCTGCTTTCTTTCACTGGTATAGCTACACCCTCTGACGTTGCTCCCGACGCCATCTATCAATATGTGCGCCAATTGGGCCCCGCTACTCGACTCGGTCGTCTGCGTCGCCATTCGCCGTTGACCCTGGCAGGTTTCTTGGCCCTATCTTCTACAGAAAGTGAGCTATGCCTCTTACTTTTACAAGGTAAAGCCCACCTGAGAAATACACCTTTGACGAAAAGTGCAGATTGCTACACGCAGGCGCCGATTTTTAAGGCTCATTTTAGACCGAGCCTCGGCATTTCAGACGTCCTATAATTTTTAATGCAACGAAGCATGCCCCACATTTCAAGAGCCTGATGCACAATCAGCGTATCCCTTCACGATGACATAAACTTATGACAGATTGCGATTTAAAAGCGTTTGAAAAACAAGTGCCACTGTTGTAGGTTTCAAATGTATGCAAGAATCCAAACAAGCTGACTTTAATCGAATCAAAGTGTATCCCCAATTTGTATGAATTTAATCAATATATTGAAACAAATGCATGTGATGGTTACATCATGGTTGAGCTGAAACAAAACTATGTACATCGGGACAAAACCCCTCGCCTCGTTTCAAGGGGATTAATCTTCTCGAAGCTAGTCACGCCCTCCAAAAACCAGAAATCCAGGGGAAGCTGGCCTCTTTTGACACAATTTCCAAAACAGGCTGGCAACACTTCACTCACCACAGCAATGACATCGTGGCCCATCCTCTGCATGTGGATCATGAGGACAATGGCGAGAAGGTTCCCGACGTGCAAAGAGTCGGAGGTGGGGTCGAAGCCGCAATAGACGCATTGCTTCGAGGAGAAAAGCTTGACGACTTCGTCGCTGCATCGGTGAAGCGAATTGAAATAAGTGCCCACACATTACAATCACGGACGATAAAAACTATTCAGTCGCGGGTTGAAAACACAGTAGAAGCTCGGTGCCTTACGTCGTGCTTTGTCTGCCCATGGTCATGAGACGCCAAAGGGTTAATGAAGGCAGAAAGCTCCTACTCGAGGCGAAGCTTCTACTGCCTTTGTAAACCTGTCACCAACCATAGAATGCACCAATGTGTTTGTCTTGTTTGTTAGTACTACATGGTGATGATAAGAGGAATTGTTGTCTGTCCGAGTGACTGCGTATATATGCCTCCTCAAAACTTACGTACAAAGATTTCTGCAAGCTGCCGCCCAGTCCGTATTAATGCGAACAACGAAGTATATATATGCACCTTTCAGCTTCCTTTATGCAAAGCTATTGCATCTCCTTGTAGCTTTGCATGCCTTACTGCCATCATGTGCATTCTACACCTTTGCACTAACAGACCTCCTGAATCTTGAGCTTCGCTCAGTTTTGACACCTGGGAATCAGCGTAGTGCAATTCGATGAAAACAAAAGCATTACATTCTCATCTGCGATATGAAACTGAGAGCTGAAACTGCATAATTGAAGCTTGCAGCAGCTACAGCATAGGGGGCCACAAAGCACCCAATTAAAGAGAACGGACAACTCTCGTGCTACAGGCTGAGCAGAATTCTATTTTGTGACAATATTGGGATGTCCAAAAGTACCTAGTGATGAAAAGAATACGATAAAAAAATGACAGAAACTATAGAAGAGCACTTGAGCCCCGCAACATGCACTCTTCAGGGTTTTGGGTTCGGTAATTAAATGGGCAGGTGACAATTAATGTAACATTTCAGTGTTTTCTTTTCTCTCCTGAATGAGAACTACGATCCAAAACAAAGCAAGAGTAGATTATAGATTAAGCAGCAACAGTTTTAAAGTAACACGACGAACAAAAATATTTCAGCCAAAAAATTGTATTATGTCGGCAATTCGATTTATATCCGCCAAGGATCTGCCTCTAATATTACGTCTTTCTCTGCTTATGAACGTGACTAAAAAGCAATAAAGGTTCTCACATGGTTACATAAAGACAGCCGTAAACGCAACTCACTTTTCAGGAGGAAAAACCTCTTGGATGACACCACGTTGGAGAAGTTGCCGAAATGCCCCTTTGCTGTACGCTTGAAAGCGGACTCTGCTGCGAGCTTCGATCTGCAGTAGCCTGTTCATAAATAACGCCACAAAAGAAGAAGATAAATAAAAACATGTCATTCAAAATCTTTTTGCGAAAATAGTTTAAAGGAACGAAAGGTGAAGACCCCCACTTGGATACAATCTAAGCTCTGCGAGTGTTCCTCGCGTAGTCAGAGCTACCGATGTGCTCGTGTGGTGAGTTAACTATACGTAAAATCTCGCCTTGTTACTTTCGCGATGGGAACGAGGAGTTTCAGCCGGAACATGACGATCCAATTGAAGAATTACTAGTCCAAAATACACCCGAGGCATACACGGCATACACGCGACCACGCCGGTCTGTTGTGCCCAGAGTTGCCAGATGACATTCTCCTATGTTCCGGCTCCCGCCCGCCGTTGGTTAGGTACTCAAACAGGGACTGCCACCAGAATCTAAATCCCGTGAGAAGTAAAATATGCGCGCAAAAAATAAGTGGAAAGAAAACTATTTATACATCTCGGGAAACCAAAACCGAATTCTGGCCGGCGTTCGTGCGTCTGGCGAGGGTTTTGAATTTTATACCCCTGTCAGACGGCGTTTTAAAGATCCTTTTCACTAAGCTCCTTTATAAAATCGGCGAACCAGCGCACGCCGTAGAGCACGTGCGCGCGCCACAGAGCACGTGCGCACTCCACATCGCGAGCTGATTGGCCGATTTTTTTAACGAGCTTAGTGAAAAGGGTCAGCAGAGCTGAAGAACGACGAAAATAATCCCTGGAGAAGGGGAACAAGAGGGACAAAGGACAAACACAAATCTCCTAACACGGCTAGGTGACTGGTGCGCGACCGAAAAAAATCCGCCTGGTCCGATTATCGAACCCGGGACCTCTCCATTACAGGTGGAGTGCTCGGACCAGGCGGATTTTTCGGTCGCGCATCAGTGCCTAGCTCGGTTAGGAGATTTGTGTTTGTCCTTTGTCCCTCTTGTTCCCTCTCTCCAGGGGATTATTTTCGTCATTCTTGTCCAGCTCGCTTGCACTTTGCATTTAATTGCATTATAATCATAACCTTAAATTGCAAGCTTCACCCTTGTTGGTGTTAGACTGGTGGCAGCTGATAAAACCCGTTTGCTCTACCGACGTATAACCTCTGGTTAGCTCAGTTAGTAGAGCGCTCCACCTCTAATGGAGAGGTCCCGGGTTCGATACCCGGACCAGGCGGATTTTTTCGGTCGCGCACCAGTCACCTAGCTCGGTTAGGAGATTTGTGTTTGTCCTTTGTCCCTCTTGTTCCCCCTCTCCAGGGATTATTTTCGTCATTCTTGTCCAGCTCGCTTGCACTTTTGCATTTAATTGCATTATAATCATAACCTTAAATTGCAAGCTTCACCCTTGTTGGTGTTAGACTGGTGGCAGCTGATAAAACCCGTTTGCTCTACCGACGTATAACCTCTGGTTAGCTCAGTTAGTAGAGCGCTCCACCTCAAACGGAGAGGTCCCGGGTTCGATACCCGGACCAGGCGGATTTTTCGGTCGCGCACCAGTCACCTAGCTCGGTTAGGAGATTTGTGTTTGTCCTTTGTCCCTCTTGTTCCCCCTCTCCAGGGATTATTTTCGTCATTCTTGACCAGCTCGCTTGCACCTTTGCATTTAATTGCATTATAATCATAACCTTAAATTGCAAGCTTCACCCTTGTTGGTGTTAGACTGGTGGCAGCTGATAAAACCCGTTTGCTCTACCGACGTATAACCTCTGGTTAGCTCAGTTAGTTAGAGCGCTCCACCTCTAATGGAGAGGTCCCGGGTTCGATACCCGGACCAGGCGGAATTTTTCGGTCGCGCACCAGTCCCCTAGCTCGGTTAGGAGATTTGTGTTTGTCCTTTGTCCCTCTTGTTCCCCTTCTCCAGGGATTATTTTCGTCATTCTTGTCCAGCTCGCTTGCACTTTTGCATTTAATTGCATTATAATCATAACCTTAAATTGCAAGCTTCACCCCGCGTTGGTGTTAGACTGGTGGCAGCTGATAAACCCGTTTGCTCTACCGACGTATAACCTCTGGTTAGCTCAGTTAGTAGAGCGCTCCCTCTAATGGAGAGGTCCGGGTTCGATACCCGGACCAGGCGGATTTTTTCGGTCGCGCACCAGTCACCTAGCTCGGTTAGAGATTTGTGTTTGTCCTTTGTCCCTCTTGTTCCCCCTCTCCAGGGATTATTTTCGTCATTCTTGTCCAGCTCGCTTGCACTTTGCATTTAATTGCATTATAATCATAACCTTAAATTGCAAGCTTCACCCTTGTTGGTGTTAGACTGGTGGCAGCTGATAAAACCCGTTTGCTCTACCGACGTATAACCTCTGGTTAGCTCAGTTAGTAGAGCGCTCCACCTCTAATGGAGAGGTCCGGGTTCGATACCCGGTCCAGGCGGATTTTTTCGGTCGCGCATCAGTCACCTAGCTTCGTTATGAGATTTGTGTTTGTCCTTTGTCCCTCTTGTTCCCCCTCTCCAGGGATTATTTTCGTCAGACTTGAATGTTGGTTTTGTCATCACTCATTATATAAAGCCCAGAAATGGGAACTTTGAGGGTATGAAATGAATGAAATGAAATTGAATTAAATGTTACGTTTTCTCGCAGTGGCTCTCTGTCCGCGTCCGCTGCAAAGGCTGACGTCGCTACCGGGTGGAACTTCCCAGTTTCCTTTTTCCTTCTTCTTCGTTTTTTTTTTTTTGTGGAAAAGGGGGGGGTAATTTTGCCAAGGAATAAATCGCGCGATACAGAATTTAGATGTTTGAATTCTAGCAACTGTTATGGCATATTTCAATAAAGAGTTACACATCTTTAGTTGAAATATGCCGACTGAAATTAATATGTTCAAAGTTAATTAGTGGATAATAGGAAATTAATTTGCTAATTGTCACTTTGCACTACTTACCCGAGGTGCGCTGTGAGCGATAATGTTATTCCGAGAAATTGTTATTGTTATTCCACTGTTGTTATTCCGCTGGAATATATTTTTTTTCTCCAATGTCCATTTTTTGTACAAATAATTTAGTTAAAAAAAAACAAAAAAAAAACGTATACGTCAATTTGGACATTTAGGCTAAATTCCCAAACGAAAAGTCTTCCCGGTTTTGATTTATACAAAACCGCTTTAGCTCCGCAAGTTGGTACGTTTATCTTATTGATCGTACATTACGTTTCTATATGATTTGTCAAACATCAGAAATCTACACGTAGCAGAGCGCGTTGAAAAACTACAGGATACACAGAAAGAATAAAACATGTTATATATCGGCCTGACTGGAAGATGCCTAAATGATCGCCTTGGGAGCGTCATTTAGAAGTCACCAAGGCATCATCGGACTCATTCCACCCAATAGTTGTGCATGCCCGTACCTGCCACGATTGCACCCCAATCTTTGAAAACACCACTGTGCTTGATTCACACAGAGATAAGTGTGGGCGCGAAATAATTGAAGCGTTTAAGATCAGATACGCCGCGAACAATGTCTCTGAGCCTTCTTTGGCGTTATCGTCAAAAGAGCTGGAGTTCCTCGCGCCAGAATTATCGTAAAGCTTGTTTTGATCAATTATTAATTTTGCCTTCTTTCTTTCCTTTTCTTCTTCCTTTTCCCTTTTTCAGGAGTTAATTTCCTTCCTTTCTTTTCTTCTTCCTTTTCCCCGTTTTTGAGGGGTTAATTTCCATAATTTTTTCCTATCATTTTAATTTGGTATTTTTAAAATTTGTGAGTAATTTGGTTTTTATTTTTAAATTTTGAGTATTTTCGTTTGTTTTCTTTCAATTCTTTGGAGTTCAAGGTCGTAGCGTCATGGGCATCTCATAAATGTTCGTTGCTCATTGAAAGAACTGTGTGTCTGTGTTCGTCCTTTACGTGTTTTATTCTTTCTGTGTATTCATCAGAAATTTATTGAAATTTTCAATAAGATTTTGTTAGTCTTTTTATGTAAGGCTATGTATTGTGATGGTTTAAAATAAAATTTAATATTTTGGTTTGATATCGTATTTTAAAGCTGGAATGTCACATATGCGCTGCTCAAATGTGATATCGATAAAGTTCCAACTAGTTAATTATAGCACCGAACGAAAAATTAAATGCCAGTGAGTCCATAAATAAAAAAACACACCTAAAATATTAATTTTGTGAGCGTGTTTTTCTTGAAGTCACCAATGTCATATCATTCTGGACGTCAGCATGCCAAGATTCAAGATTTAATAGGGTCCCTACAAACAAAAAAATTCCTTTCTAGTGTTGTGTTTGATTAAACACTAGAATTTTTCCGTGTGTAGAAATAAAGCAAATAACAAATGATTAAAAATTGACTTCCGAACTTGCAAGATTACCAAAACAGTCGTTTATTCAAATGCATGTAACGCTTCTTTTCTTTGAGAAAAAATCGTATTGAACTTATAATAAATAAACGAAGGTAGCTCTGAGCTTTTTTAAAATATTCATAATACTGGAAAACCGCAATCTAGGTAATACGCTGGAGTTGGACAACCTCTGTAAACATGGTCAAACGAACGCAGTTTGGCATTTTCTTCCAAACTATTTGAAAAGTTATTTAATTCTAAATAGATTGAGCATAATATTTATTTTTTCTTTCGAGAATGTTTACAAACAATGCGAGCGCAATAATCGAAGGGGAAAAGGTCAGCATAGTTTGGCAAAATGCGTGAAACTTAATTTTGAACATCCCGTATATTCCTTCATTCTTTACAGTCTTCTTTCCCAGTAATAATTATAAATTGAAAGTGTTATACAAGTACAGCCTTCATTTGGTTTAATTAGAAATCAGTTGTTAACATTTACGATATAACGTTTTGTCTGTAAAATAAGCATAAAAGAGGGACATCGGTGAAACTGCGGTATTTTGTGAAATCGTAATTGAAATGAGACTGCTCAAACAAACAAATAAACAGACAGACAGATAGACAGCCAGTGAGTCGACATGTTGGGTTTGGAGAGAATGTACAGTACTTCGTTACACTTTCTCCGAGAGCATCCAAATTTACGAGGGAGTCGACGGCACCCATGAGTTGAAACAGATTCAAAAAGCGTGACGCCAAGGCGTTCATCTTTCACTACGTGTTCTTTCAACAGCTAAACAAACCAGGTGCAGTGAATAACCGACGCTATAAATTCCAGAATAATTAATCATCTTCCAAAATATCAATTAATTTCTACATTGAATACGGCTTCCAGAGAGATTAAGCCACTGAATCTGCTGTACTCAACACTAGGGGAAAACTCATCTTTAACATAGAAAATAAGCTCGTACATGATAGGTATATTTCTAGACTTTAACAAATCTTTCAATTGTATTAAACATGATATACTATTTAACAAGCTGCCGTACTACGGAATTAGAGGCGTTTCTCTTAAAGTATCACGCAGTCACCTATCAAATCACACCCATTTTGTAGTAATCAATAATGTAGCATCAGGCAGTAATTATATAAGATACGGTGTTCCCCAGGGATTCATATTGGGACCTATAATGTTTCTTCTTTATATTAATGACATTGTTTTCGTTCCTCATACTCCAGACATTGTTCTCTATGCTGACGATCGGAATGTTTTTTTTTTGTTTTGTTTTTTTCCGTCTAAAGATCTATCATTTCTTCTTCCTGTTATAAACATGTGGCTTGAAAATTGGTCGAAGTGGCTAGATGCAAATCAGCTTCTTCTAAATGCTAATAAAACAAAGTATATTGTTTTTTCTTCATTTAACAGGCCAGTAAATCTTAACAGTGAATTAATATTTCATTCACGATCTTTACAACAGGTTTCCGAATACAGGTTTTTAGGTGTGCAGTTCCATGAAAATCTTCGTTGGACGTCTCATGTAAGCCTCGTGAAACGTAATATTGCGCAGTCAATAGGTATGTTGAATGGATTTAGAACATTACTACCCACATGGCTAAGCGTGAGCTTTACTTGTGTATATGTTCATTCTAGACTACATTATTGTTTACTCGTCTGTGGGGTTATATCCAAATCAAATATAGAACGTTTGTATTTAATGAAAAGAAAAGGCACACGGTTTATTCAAAAGTTGTCTGCATCTGGTCCAGGGGTTTCCCCAGTAATTGAAATCAGGGGGGTGTCTAATTATTTTTTAGGGGTTAAAGGGGGGGGGGGCATTGCGAATATAGGAGTCGTTGTGAATTAAGGGAGTGCCTTCGGAAAAACAAGGGGGGGGTCTACACCCCCTAGGGAGTCTATGGAAATCCCTGATCTGGTCACACATCCTCACATTTTGAACTGAATCATATACTGAATATTGAGGCTTTATGTAATCAACGACTGTCTGGAGTTATTTTCTCGAAACGAAAAGCTGACAGTGAACTATTTTTGTCTACATATACGGACACTGCTATACATTAAAATATTTGGGCACAGAAATAAAAAAAAAAAAAATTAGGACCTATTACGGTACACAATTATTAACCTGGCGAATTCCTAACCTCCAAAAGTTTACCCTGCCTTAGTTGAAATGATTGACAATAGCTCCTCACTGTTGTCCTTCAGAATACAAGCAAAAATGTATTTCCTTCAACCGTTGTAGTTCGCTGTCTTGTCTGTTCTAATCATACACATATGATGTACGATGTTGCTGTTGTATAATCTTTCTCTAGAAAATTGTATGGCCTCATGGACCCGGCTATCCTCCGCGAAGGCCGGCCAAACGGACCCAGCGGCGGTCGCGAGCGGCGGACGCGTCCCAGTCAGTGGCTATTTAGGAGCCGTTTCGCTGGGAATTTCTTGGACGTTTCTCGTGGTTACAGACGCCGCCGGCTCCTGGGAATTTCTTGGACGTTTTTCGCGGTTACAGAGGCCGCCGGCTCCGCTCCATGGGAAAGTTAATGCTTTCGCATTAATGAGTCTTTTCGTTCCTATTTTTAGCCCCTCCGCAAGATGAAACGCCTGGCATGACGCGGTGTCTCGGGTTTCCAGCCTGAGGTAGGCCATATGTACCTTCAACCCAGGAATCAGCAGTGCCACACGGCGTCTTGTTGATGCTTCTCAAAGAGTGGTGCTACTGAGAAACAAGTGCTCACGGTTCGGAATGGTAAGTATGGCCAACGTAAGTAAACATCTTGTTCTTACCTTTGCTCGAATCCACCTTTTCTTATAAATGCACAGTTTGCATTTTTGCATTCCTCGATGTTTCTATAGTCGGTGTCTACTATATTGTGCTACGCTGTCAAGGCCAGAGCAGCTCCCAAAATGCACAAACGCTGTGAAAGCTTGTTGTTCTAGATTATGCAAATGCGATGCAATACTAAACCACATGATCTCGCAACAGTGCGGGGCTAAAGCACTGTGGAAGCTACTATAGCCTTGGCAATGTAGCACAAAATAGTTGACACCCAGTTTAGCTTGGTTTGAGACTGTGTGTTACCAAAACGGTGCCAAAACAGATCTGCCATCTTGTACGTACTGCACAAGAGCCTTGCTTGCCTAACACGGAGAAAAATTACGACGGGTTTGTCTCATTCTCCTGTAGCCCTCACGCAAATTTAAAGGCGCTATGGGGTGAATTCAAAGACATTGTAGACGAGAGCATTAACCGTTTTGTTCCTAAAAGGATTATAAACCCAGGCAAGACGCGTCCTTGGATATCTCGAGAAATAATACAGTTGGGCAGAAAAATGAATAGACTGAGAAAAGCTTCCAAAAGGGCGCACTTATACCAACTATCTCACGCCCTCCAACGTCTTGTCGCGGAACATAAAGGTAAAATTAAACATGCTAAATTTCATTACCATAGTACAACCCTCGTCAATTTCATAAAAACGTCACCTGCGAAGTTTTGACGTCACATTTCGCCCAGAACGTATTTCCCTAAATAGATTTTCCGTCGACGGTATTCTTACTCAGGATAGCAAAACGACAGCAACGGGTTTTAATAGGTACTTTCCTTCTGTCTTTTCAATCGATAAAGATGAGGCTCCTATTTTTCTTCTTTTTTTTTTTGCACTGCAATCATGACGCTTCTGTAAGTGATCTTGCCATATCAGAAGAAGGTGTTCTCAATCTATTAAGCAATCCCAATTGCAAGAAAAGTCAGGGACCCGATATGCTACACCAGTGGTTCTCAACCATCGATGTTTCGCGGACTCCTTGTGGATTGGCGGAGATGATGGAGGACCCCGTTCGTGGTGAGGGGAGGGGAAATGTATACATTAAATATAATAATGATTTAATAAATGGATATAACTAAGTGCTAGTGTAAAGTAGACCTCCCTTATTGATATACACAGAGAAAACGCGCCCAAAAACTGAAACATTTCTTCTCGACCTGAGAAAAGACAACTTTTATTGCCGGGCTTGACTGATGAGGCAGGGCTTCGCGGACCCCTAAATGCCTTCGCGGACCCTAGAGGTCCGCGGACTCATTTGAGAACCACTGTGCTACACAATGCATTCTTGAAGCGGGCTCCATGGATCGCAAAATATTTCTGTATCATTTAAAAAAAAAAGTGTTTCTCAAATGCAGATTTACCAAGTGACTGGAAAATAGCTAAAATACAACCAGTTCACAAAAAGGGCAAAGAAACCGATCTGTCAAACTATCGTCCTATTTCAATAACATCTCAGTGCTGCAAAATACTCGAGCATATAATTGGTAAGCATTGCACTAGTTTTGTAGACCAGCATCAAATACTAAGTCCGCACCAGCACGGATGTAGAGGGGTTACTCGACAACCACACAGCTCTTACTTACTGTCCATGATTTTGCTTCCACACTCAATAAAAACCTCTAGCCTTTCCACTTTGGTGAAGAAGGAAGACCAGCGAAGCTGTACTATGGTGGGACTGAAGTAATGGCCGGGCGAAAGTCGGCAAGCCAGAGTGGAAAGGCTTGAAAGGTTGCGCCAACATGAGCGACGGCGGCAAGCGGACAACCGGCAAACACAACACTCTGGACAGCTACCGCCATCTATGAGCGACGGCGGAAACCAGAGTTTTGTGTCGACATTTCTTTGCGGGGGACACGATCCTGGGAAACTGGCCCTTAACAGCTCCGCTGTAAAAAGAAAAAGGTGGATGGACCAGGCGGATTTTTTCGGTCGCGCTCCAGTCACCTAGCTGTGTTTGGAGATTTGTGTTTGTCCTTTGTCCCTCTTGTTCCCCTTCTCCAGGGATTATTTTCGTTATTCTTGTCCAGCTGGCTTGCACCTTTGCATTTAATTGCATTATAATTAGGTGGATGTTATATATTTAGAACTGGCTAAGGCTTTCGATGGTGTCTCGCGTACTATGTAAGCTGTTGCAGAAGATTCATACTATATTAAAAAATGACCAAATCTTAAATTGGATAAACTCATTTCTGACAAATAGGCTGCGATTTGTTTCTTTTGGTGGTTCTGCTTCGAATAGATGCAGTGTTACATCCGGCGTACCGCAAGGCTCTAGTCTCTCACCGCTATTATTTTTACTGCTTATTAACGACTTATGTTCAGATACTGATGTAAATATCAAATTGTTTGCTGATGATTGTATTCTATATAGCATCATTGATTCCCCTGTATGACCAGCTCAAACTAAACATGTGTCTTTCTAAGGTTGCCTCCTGGTGCAGGACTTGGCAAATGAATTTGAACCCCTCCAAGTGTGTGACTATGTACATAACGCTAAAGAAATACCCTACCTTTTTAGCTACAGCATAGACGGACATATACTTAAAGGGATACTGAAGCGAAACTTGAAATACACCTATTATGGTCAGAAATAGGTTTAATATGATCAATGATATCCGTAATTCATAATCGCGCGTTTGTATTTTGAACGGATGGCTATATTTTTCACCCTGAGGGCCCGATTGGGCGCGCGCTCGAAAATCAGCCATCGGAGAGCGCGATGCGTCTTGGGATATTCGGCGCATTCGTGACGTCACTTGTGCCAGACGGGAAAGGCTACGGCGTTGGATGTTGTGGTTACGAGCGTTGTCACTTGGTGGCGCGTCGACGATTTACGACCTGTAACAACGTGGCCGTTTGAGATGTGCAAGGGCTGCACGCACG
The DNA here is from genome assembly GCA_037355805.1 of Ixodes ricinus. Classification (NCBI taxonomy): domain Eukaryota; kingdom Metazoa; phylum Arthropoda; class Arachnida; order Ixodida; family Ixodidae; genus Ixodes; species Ixodes ricinus. Next base: position 20,438 of record JAZHYW010059140.1, on the reverse strand, counting down.
CTACACCACGGCAAATCGGCAACCACGGCACCGCTGACAAAACCAGCTCGGAGGCCGGTCCTGGCCGGATTCTCAAAGCGAACTTACAACGAAAAAGTGCGTACGACAAATTTGAAAGAAAACCCGTATTCTCGAAACGAAATTGTCGTAACTTTTGCGCAGGTTACGACAGAGTCCTACGACAGCTCCCAAAGCTGTCTTACGCATTTTTTACGATCAAAGCCGCATGGCCGACAAGCGTCAGCTCAGTTACATGGTCGCGACGACTAACGGACATTAATTTTTCTACGTGCTCTTCTCGCGCGTCCCGACTTCAACCAGCAGCGTCTGGAGTGATAGTATCTGGGAATTACCATTTCGAATAACTTGTCCTCGAACTCCCATATTGCTTTTGTTACCTCCAAAGCTACAAACAAACTCTGGAGACTAAAAATACCACTTAAATTCGCAACCCCTGAAGTTAAATTAACTAGCATATAAAACGTTAATGAGGCCAACACTGGAATACGCACGCGTCGTCTGGGACCCCTACAAAGTCGTCAGTATAGAAAAAGTGGAAATGGTGCAGAGAAAGGCCCTAAAATTTATTTTGAATAAATATGGGCGGTACGATTCGCCGATATCATTAATGGAGCAAACAGACCTGACTCCTCTCGCCCACCGCGCGATAACTGACAGGCTGAAAACTCTCTTTCAAATCATCACGGACAGCCTTCACATCAACACACACAACATGTTTAGCTTCTGCACCAGAACTAACACTAGCTTCACACCCAAGATACATAAACAATTTCCAGGTCCGCATAAATTGCTTTGAAAATTCGTTTTTTCCACGAACTATATCCAATTGGAATAGCCTTCACCCCAGCATCACTAATTCAGATTCGCTTGAAAACTTCCTGCACCGGCTGGCCGCCTTATAGCAAGCGACTTGCTCATCATGTCAAAATGTATTCATTTATATTATACTTTTTGTAACCCTCTTCTACGATGCCCCTATGTTTGGGGTAGTAGTATTGTAAAATTAAAAAAAAAAATAATTGCCAAGGAAGGCTTACTTGTGCTGGTTGCCCCCTCTTTTTATTTTTATTTATTCATACTAGCCACGACCAATGGGGAGTTTTCTGTCAACATCCGCAGACGCATTTTTTCCTAGATCCTAGCGCATAACAACTTCGCTTAAATGGTATGGCTTTATTGTTATAGAATATAATTTATAAAATAAAGAGGTCTTAGTTGCGTCACCAAAATTATTTCATAGAGCACCGAAATTTTATTTTATTTCCACGTTCTACCATGGAGCAGATGATACCGCAACGGAGTCCTCAACTAATCGTTGTTGCCTCAATAAAAGTGGCTTGAAGCGCTGATTGAGGTATTCTTTTCTTTTATGGCACCGGGGGTGTAAACCAATAATAAATTCAGTCACGCGCAACCATAACTAAAGCCAAATACCATTGGGGGAAAAATGATTTAAAAAAATTGGCTCCAGAGTCAACTATTGTTGGTTGTCTATGAGTTGCGATAGCATTCGCCACGAGACTCACGACGCAGCTCACTGTGAATGCGCCAATGCAAATTTGAAGTAAACACTTTAATTTATGAATTGTTTACGACGTCATAATTGACGTCAGCGCGACTGCAGCGCCCCAGTTTGAAATTGAGTGATTGTTTCGTCTCTGTGTAATTGTTTAATATTCTGTCTGTGTAATCGTTTAATGTTCAAGCTGTTTCCCCACCATCATTGCAGCTTCGTGTGTGTGTCTCGTCCTGTCTCTGTGTAATCGTTCAATGTTCAAGCTGTTTCACCACTATAATTGACCATGTACCAACTAGTTAAACTAAAACCGATAATTGGTTCGTAGCTTGGTGGCAAATGTGAATGTGTGCGTACTGCTTCTCCGTGTGTGCGCGGCTTCAGGTTTATGTGCTTGCTAGGACGACGTGGAAGACAATGTCCTAGAGGATGACGTCGAAGACGACGTCTAGGACGACTTCTGGGACGACTTCTAGGGCAACCTCAAGGACGACCTCTCAGGTTGACCCCTAGGAGGACCTAAAGGACGGCGTGTGGGACGACGTCTAGAACAACCCGTAGAATTACCTCTATAACGACACCTCGGGCAATCTCAGGACGACCTCTAGGACGACCTCTAGGACGGCCTGTAGGACGACGTCGAGGACGACGTCCGCATTTGCGCGGCGACTCCATATGCGGAAGCGCCTGCGTATGAATATAGGCGCCGCGCCGCCGCGCCGCGCATACACACGGCGCATTCGAGGCCAGATAGCGTATCCCAAAAACCGGGTGAAGTATCTAAAGAATGCTATCGCATTAAAAATCACCGACACGCTGTTTATACGTGTAAGTACCTCTTTCTACGAGTTTTACAATGTTTTCTTGGTATCGGGGTTTAGTTGCGTTTGCAAGTTGCCCGCGCTCTCATTCTTCATTCAGTTCAGCAACATCGCGACAGGATGTCTTGAATGCTGAATTTTCGCAATTATTTCTTCTAGCTCCTAGACGCTGAAGCGCTTCGTGCAAGTTGTATAGGATCGTTTGTCGGTTCCGCGCAAAGCGGTGTCGCCTGCATGTGATGATCGCTGCTGCCGCGCACCCGGCGGAGGACTGAGGATCCATTTGGACCACCCGGAGATCTTTTGACGAGCAACCGGAAGCTCGCTGACACGGTTACTTCTCCGCAGTCAGCCTCCGTCTCTTTTTATACGCAACACTAAAACTCTCTAAATGTTGCATTCGTCACAGTTTTGACAGTGAGGCACTTTTTCCAACAATCATTTTTTTCTGACAACGTGTATGCAAACAGAAGTGTAGTGTATCAGGCGACGTCCTTCTGGCTCCAGCATTCTAACGGTGAGAAACTATAAATATGACATGCGTGGCACGTCTTTTTTTTTTTTTGTGTGTGCAGAAACTATATAACATACATTGGTCATAGAAAAAGTTGTCTTTGAGGGGCGTAAAGGGATTTATAGGGACCTTTAGGCCGTGGTCAAGCCGCAAATACGTACGACCAAAACAGTCCGCAGACGGTCTGATGCGTTCTTCCTCCTCGCATGGCGGTCCTCAAGCATGATCGAAGTAAACATGCTTCGATCATGCTTGAGGAATGTCCGCGGATAAATCTGTCATAATGTCTGCAGAAAATTTCGCGTCTCTTGTCCTTTGCATAATGCACACGAGCTGTGCGACTATATGCACAGACCAGTTTTCTTAACACGCGTTGCAACGTTCCCTTAACATATTTTCTTCCGCGGACATGCAACAGTCCGCCAAATATGGTTGCCCATTAAACAATCGCGTTAAAGTCGGGATGCATTGTCTAAAAACGTTCGGTTCGAGACAGTGTAATAACTCTAGGGCATTTTTTTCTTTCTATCAAACATTTTGGGTGACATTACAGATGCGAGTAAACGGTGTATGAATTGGCGTCACGCTTGCTTTTATAAAAAATAAAAAAATAAAGAAGAGTATTGTACACGCAGCATAGAACACAAAGCCCTTTTCGAATGCGTGATGTTGTCATCGCTATGTTGCATTTTTTACGTTCTGGCAACAGACGGGCGATACCGTTTTAGAAGACTTCACACTTGAAACAATCACCGTAATGTGGGACGATATAGGAAATGCCAAGTTCGACGCAGTTTCATGATGATGCAAAAGCATTGCATCTTATTTTGAAATATAGTTTTATATAATAGTTTTTTTTACTTTGTCTTAGAGATATTTGACCTGCGCACACGTGGGTGAAGAGAGTACACAAATGAAAGGCCATTACATTCATCGTTGTATTTTATTCTTATTTACAAATGACCGGTGTTCAAATGGAGAGAAAGATGAAACGAGGTGTGCGCATACTCTCCCACAGGAGGAAACAAGAGAGTTCTAGCTCCACGAATCCATCGTATGACAATTTTTGGTTATGCAAAAAAACTCTTAGGCACAAGTGGAAACAAGATGACCTTATACTTTACTCGTCGTTCGCATTTCCTGCTCCTCGCGATAAATATGATAATAAAAGAAGAAAGGAACGTTTTGTATAATGAACTGAAAAGCCACAGGTCAAAGTTAACAGGTAAAAAATAAATAAAGAGTTTATATTTCTTGCCAAAATATTGCGTTCCTAAGTTAGAAATAATATGAATTCTGAAAATCAGTTGACACATTCAAGAGCTTCACGTGCGATACAGAATATTTGGAGGAAGATTTTGACTTATATATTTTGTTACCTTATTTCCTGTAATTGGTATTAAGGGGAGAGAAAAGGGGGGGGGGGGCTTATTGTTGGGTAGTAAAAAACTGGCCACTGAATACACATAAAAATCTACGTTTGTGGGAATACTGTTTCGAATGGAATTGCGTATAGCATCAACCCTTGCTTCAACACTGCAAAAAAAGCGCGGTGTATCGTGGATCCGCCATGCACTGCGAGGACAATGAATGGCGCAGAGCTATTTCATTCGAACTCCCATTTGACTCCTACTACTTTTTCAGTGACTACGCCGAAACAAAAACACGCAGGTCTCAAATCTGTGAATTTAAGTCCGATGCTACAAACGTTGAATCCGCATAAGCTAATGGCTATCACATGTAGTCTGCATCATTTTCCGTGAAAAAACATTGCGCTCTTTTTACAAATGTAACAACTCTATCTTTAAAACGCGTACACTATACACCAGATACAGCTCTATCAAACACAACTATCAACCAAATTAAGAACGGTAACGTGTATATAAAGGTACTCTCATGATCCAGAAGTGAAAACGACTCACCTTGAGGGAGTAACCAGAAGGTATTTATATTATTTTTCATAACGCTCCTTATCTACAGAGAGTACGTCGGTTGCGAAGCCACAAGTCAACAATAAGACTATCAATGAATCTAACAAAGCGGGAATTCCCAAATAGGTCATAACCAACCTAGCAGGGTTTGCTGCCAGTTCTTCACGGCATCACAAACTTTCCCTGCAGCTGTGGTACTTCTGCATTAGCACCACAATCAACGATCACGAAGAGTTTATCAATGTCCATGAAGAGACGTCAACAACGCAGAAGCTCTTGGCACCGCCTAGATTGTTGCAGTGTCACAGTGTGTTCCACATGGATGTTCGACAGTCCTCGATGGCTCGTCAGCGTTCCACATAAAAGCGTAGCACGTCTTCAAGCGTGATGCCCCCGTGTTTGTTCCTGACCAGTGGCGACCTGAAGGCTTGTGGCCTGGTGCCGACGGCTCGAAGGATCTTGGTTCGCATTCCAATATCTACAGGAAAAAGCACAACACAAGGAGAGGAGGGGAGAGGACGACCGTCCAGGAGAGTTCCACAGATCACCGAGGAAGCAGCGTGATTCCCCGCGCCGTCCGCGAAGAATTACTGAATGCTACACGAATCTTGTTCTGAAAGCATACCAGAAACAACATCCGTCGGTCAGCTATGCTGTTGTTTACGTTCATGGTGTTTTGGCGTAGCACTATGGTGTGAGGGAACGGTGCGTTTGCTTGCGTACAAGGATGGTGTAAGGGTTAGTGTGTCGGGTAGTTTACGCCGGGATTGTGTACGGTCGAAAATTGCAAGAGGATCGACAAAAGGGATGGTGTACAGGCTACGTCCACACAAGGAGTCGTGTACAGTGAGGGAGTATCTAAATGTGTGGTGCAAAGTGCCTGCTCCATGAGTTCTAGCGTAGCTACGATGTGAAAGTGTCTTTGAATAAATGGCATATGTGACAAGCTCGTGTGAAATGCCCAAGTAACATGGTGTCTTGACTGCAGCAACTTAAAGAAGTTGCTGATACTTTATTATACTATGTGCACGATATATACATATATGTATCTAACTCGTGTGCTGATGTTATGCTGCTTCATGTTAAACGTGCACGGAGCGTACAAAGATCAATAGTTCTGATGGAGATTGTTTCTGCTTGCGCAAAAATATCAATACTTGTTTCCTCACTTGAGACCATACTGTTTTAGGGTCTATGTTTAAATATGACTTTGATGTAATGAACTAGTTACCAACCATTGAATGAGACGTTGAATGTATGGCCAACAACCATATTGTTCTACAGCAGGTTTTGTAATCCATAATAATGTCGAGCGGGATCATTCCCGAATTTAAACCTCATTATGACGATAACTGGCCACCAATTCTTTTAGACAGCCGGGCTTAAGGAATCGGACAAGTGCAAGAAACCGTCTGCCGATCGCCTATCAGTATTGTCATTATTGGTATGCATAATATGATACATATCACGCATCGTCTACTCATCACTAAAATATGATTTACTGCTTCAAGAAGCATGCGCTTATATTTGCTCTCGTGCAGCAGGAAACATGCAGAACACAGCTAGCAGATGAAAATGATCAGTCAGGTTCAGTACCTTTCCTCCTTTGCGTTTTTTGGTCTTCTAAGTGAGGCAGGGAATCAATGGACTCTCTCCTGAAAGAAGAGAATGGAGCGCGCTTTGAAATGTGACGAAATAATGGACACTTTACGGTGTGTGAAACAGTTAAGGTGAGGTTTTTACCCCAGGGCGAAAAATGCTGAGTCACTGAGCTGCGGACGCATGCACAGCGTCTGCTATATTGCACAGCAGAGCAACAGCGTATGCTCACAAGTCTTTCCACAGCCCTCCAGAGAATGATGGCAGCTCGCAGAGTTGATTATTGGTATGTTATTTAGACCCCTCATAGACAGTCTGCCCTCTGTTGGAAGCAGTTTAAGAGTCTACACCATTGCGGACAGGCAAACATATACATGCAAACTTAAAGCGCGATGATGTCACTGCGCATTTTTTTGCGTCCGGTTGGATTTCATGGCAATAGCACACCTAGAGGAAAGTGATGAACGTAGTGAAGTTGCGTTTTTGGCGCTGCTAATTTGATTGGCTCGTCGGCTTCTAGCTCTGGCTACTCTACAACCTATGAAACACTTGTCCGTTCCGCGCTGTGGGTTGTTCTACCATGATGAAGTGGTTGCGACCTTCTGACCGTCGGCACGTGGCGTTCTAAACGGGTGTATAGAGACCTTTAAGCCGTGGTCACACTACTACCGTAATATCCCGAGAGATGCCCCACCCTGGAAGATAACCCGCCCCTATTTTCGGCTTGATGTGCTTATATTTTTTTTAAATACCAAAGAGAACCCACTCCTAGTAGTAGTAGTGTTCGAATCAACGATGGCTTCTTTTTAAATGTGCCTAGTTAGCCATGGCGCGGATATAAGCGAACATTTTTCACTGGGAGCGTACAATCATCTTTGTTTTATTGCCCCTCGCGGAATACCAAGTTTGGCAGAAACACACGACCTAAAATTAGCTTTTGTTTCAACTTTTTCTCGATCGCACACCAAAACTTAGCTCACTTCATATTTTTCACTCTATTTCGCTCCCGATTTTAGGTGGGCGATCTCTCGGGATATTACGGTAATACATCGTACAAAAGACAGTCTGCAGAAATTAGAAAGTCTTAGGGAACCGTTTTTTGCACATCCGATAGGGTACGATCGATGGTCCCTCTGGTACGAACTGCGCATGCGCGAGTCTTCTGTGGTAGCGCATGCGCAGTGCTTACCGGAGGGCCCATCGTACCGTATACGGGATGTGCAATAAAAAACGGTTCTCTAAAACTCTCTACCGTATGAGACGCGTTTCTTCCTTGCGTGACGGCCCAAACTTGACGCGTGTCCGCAGGTAAGTCCGTCATAATGTCCGCAAAAAACTCCACGTCTTTTTTTTTTCTTTTGCACGCTGTCCGAGCGGTGGGACTGCAACTTTAGTGTGAGGCGTCAACTCGCTACCTGAAGCTGGCATGGAGTCGACTCCTCTCGAAGCCCGAGCCGTTGCCCATGGAGGACGACAGGGGGCCGCCGCCGTTGATGCTGCCGATGTAGCGTCGCACCTGCGGCGTGTCCGGAGTCCTCTCCCAGTGATCCGACGTCCTCTCCGCCGTCCGAAGCGATTTTCGCTGTTGCGCCAAGCTTGAAATCCTCCTCGTGCTAGCTTCAATGTCGTCGCGATGGCTGACGTAGTTTGTCAACTTGGAGAAGAAAGTAAGAGAACGAAAAGTCGAATAAGGGAACCAGCACCAGGTACGTATGTAGTCTTTGAGGACGCGACAGCAACATCAACATTCGAAACAATCATGATTCTGAACATCCCGCCAAGAGAGTAGTAGCACCGGCTTCCCTCTTCGGTAAACGTATATGTGGATGTGAGATGCCCCTACGGACGAACTAACACGCTTGTTTATGAGCAATAAATTGCTCTATGCAGTTTTTAGAGCGCAGCTCTTAGTTCCCGGCTAGAGCGGCGTCGGCGTCGCGGTCGGCGTCGGCGTAACCGCGCGGTGCATGATGGCGCTAAATTTTCCCGCTAAATTTAGCCGGAAAAATTTTCCCCGCTAAGAGCGCCATAATATATTGTTTGAAACAGTGCTGCGTTAAGTACGTGACATGGCTTTTTACGCGGCTGCCAAATGAGCGCGGTAAGGGTTACGGTGAGGTACTTTCGTGCAGGCGCAGACGACGCTTAAATACAAGACGAATAAGTCTCACTGCAAGCGTTCCGGCGCATGCATTATTGCCATACTTAACTTTAGTTCTCAGAGCGGCAAGCCGCACACTGGAAACCATTGCCTTCTCGTGCCACGCGCAGTGCTCCAGCGAGGTTATCGCACGTGCCAGAAAGACTAGAAAAGTTCCCCTCGATGCATTGCGGCAGCAGTGGCAAATCCGGCTGTGTTAAGTACGTGACATGGCTTCTTACATGACTGCTACCAATGAGCGCGGTAAGGGCTACATTGAGGTACTTTCTAGTGCCGCTCTTAATTGGACAGCTTAAATACATAAAAAAAGTCTTCTTCCCACTCCGCCGTGACGACAAGGATATTTGTTTAAAGGTGTAAGGTTAGATATTTTCTTTGGTTGTTTCATTACGTAATCCAGATGCTACATTGAGCCTGAAGACATAATACGCCCAAAGGACGGTGTTAAGTTGGAGAGTATATCATATCTTCAATATCTGACCCGCCAGCTAACAGACAAAGATATACAAGAAATATATAAAAAATAAAGAAAGAAAATGAACGATCCTGCAGAGATAATGCAGAGACAGAGAAACTAGATTTGAGGTTAAAAATAACTTTGAACGGACATGAATGAAGATATGTTCGTGTTATTTGTTCAAAAAGCTGTCCAAGTTCAGTCAGTTTAATGACCCCAGAAGGAATAGAAGAAAACTGAAAGGAAAGGGGTTAAGATTGCCGCTCTAGGTTTAGATGTGGACGGGGAGATTCAAACAGTCTAGCTTCCTCATAGGAATTTAAACAAACGACATATTTGTTTGCTTTTCTTCTTTTTGTTTGTAAAGGTGTGTACATTTTACCAGGGTTGGAAGCACGCTGAAAACTGGCTGATGTTGCAGCACTGTGACGTGGGCCACTTTGCTATTTTAGAAAATGAAGTCCCAAATGATCGTGGTTATTTTGGGCTTTGACGTTTCGCCCTGTGTGAGGCTGCCTTTTGTAGTTCTTTATTTTAAATATAATTAAGGACATATTATACTAAAATAGACCCTTCCCAAAAATGCGCGCCATCTAGTGGCTGGTGCACCGATCATCCGAGTCCGCCATTGTTTGGGCACGCACTCTGAGCCTCTATTGGACACGAGTGCTACGTCACCGTTCGGCGAAGTCTCACATCCAGTCACACGTTTCGTGCCCAATGGATGGATGGATGGATGTTAATGGCTATACCCTTTGTAACAGGCTGTAGCTTGCGTCACCCAGCCTAAGTCTAAAAAGACAAAAACTTTATATGATTCCTCCCGGCCTTTTAAGACCGATTTTCTCCCCTTATCTATCACCAGGCAGTGTGGGATATCACCAGGATGACCTTCAGGGATCGAGGCAAAAAGACCCCAAAAAAATGGCGACTACCAATGTTGCTTGATGGATCTTTGAAAAGGGTCAACTTTGTGGGAGCGTGACGTGCGTATACATCAACTAAGGTTTCTGGTGTCACGGAGAGTTGGCACAGGTGCGTCTGTCTACAAAAAAAAAATTGGTCGACGCGCGTGCGTGTATACGGACAGTGGCTGTAGAGAGAGTACCTCCACGGGAGGCAGCTGTGACAGCAGACGACCTCCGGGCGTCGTCGGCTCGGACAGGGTGCCTCTGTGGGCCGGAGCTCCCGCCACTCTTCCGACGAGGGCTCCGGCATCTCCGTGACCACGGACAAGGTGCCTGACCGTGACGTTGTCGCTCTGACTGGAAGAAACGACACACGGGCTCAGAGCGCTGCCGACAGCCGACGTCATCGGCATGCAGACACCTTCTTTGAGTCAGCGTCTGTCGAGACCGGTTATAACGAAGTCAACGGGAATCGGAAAGCACTTCGCTATATCCGCTATTTCGTTGTAACTGTCTTCGATTATAACGAAGTGCAAAAGGGAATGGGAAATCGTGATCGCTTCGCTTATATCCGCTATTCTCGTTATAACCGACTTCATTATAACCGGTCTCGACAGTACACCATTTTTTTGTTCACTCTCGACCCCAGCCACCTGGTAGACATATCGGGTATGGACGATAAAAAAAAAACAAAGCATTTCAGAAACCGCAAACAAATACAAGCACAAATCAGACGCGATTGCTGCATCAACATTCGGGTGGTATAGGTGCGTTCGATCAGTGCGAACACGAGACCCAGACCGAGGGCCGACGCAGCACTAGTAAAGTATCTGAACTCCGCGCAGTACTCCGGTGGCTGTCGTAGAAAATCCGGTACCAGAGCCTTGTCACGTAGAACGTGTTGCCTGACTCCGCTTCTCTCGCCTGTGATACTTCATCTCAGCTTAAGCCCAGTACGCAGCCGACGCTACGAGGTGAACAGACGAATCAAACAGCGTCAATATCGCAAGTCACTAGGCCTTTACTGTATATGACTGGTTCACCGATGATAGAACACGTATACATAAACACGGCAAGCACCATGATGGCGCGCTCCTGACGCTGTCCGATTCTTCCCATCAGCTTGGCTACCGTCGGCTGCGTCCGGACTTAAAGTGAAGCGAAACCTTTTACCGCCCTCGGACATACGGTAACAACTTGCTAGGCAGATGACGCAGAAACTTTTGCCCAATTTCTCAAGCAGTGGGCCCGCTGCATTCGAACCACGGATATTGCGCTGACTCGTGTTCGCAGACTGACTTTTGTCTGCGGTACGAGCCCCCGCTTCCAGGGCGTGCTAGTTCGCTCCTTGCGTACCTCGTCTGTTTGTTTCTTCGCCAAGTGCGCCCATCTGCTTATGTTTTCCCCTGACTTCAGCCAATCACGTCGCGTGCTTGGCTGCCTTGTCATCGCGCGTTCCCCCCTAGTCTTCATGTTGCCCTTTCTTTGGCGCGTCTCTTCACGCGTTATGGGCGCCACGGACGCATTTTGAAAAAACCTGCTCGTTGTATGTTTTTTTTAGCAGCGGAGCTGTTAAGGGCTTGTTTCTCCAGGATCGTGTCCGGTACCAAACAAATGTCGACACCCGTGGCCGACACAACACTCTGGTTGCCGCCGTCGCTCATAGATGGCGGTAGCTGTTCAGAGTGTTGTGTTTGCCGGTTGTCTGCTTGCCGCCGTCGCTCATAGATGGCGGCAACATTTCTTCGGAGGAAGAAGAGCGGGAGCGGAACGAGCGGCGATGTGCGCAGCAGCGCGAATGGTTCCGCAATCGCCACGAGGCCGCTATCGCCTCAAGTTCCACTGCGTCGAGCGCTTCAGATTCCTTGCGAAAGAAGAACAGAACACTCGCCTGGAAAGCCACCGCCGAGAACAGAAGCTACAGCTCCGCTGCTCTTCCTTCTTCACCAGAGAGGAAAGGCTGAAAGTTTTTGTTTTGTTTTTTTACGAACCTGGACGATGGTACGCCGTGCTGCTCCGAACGGTCCTCCTCTTCCCTCAGGGGTTCCATGGGGCTCAGGTCCCACATGCTTTCGCTGGACCCCAGTGGACGAAGGCCGAGCACGGAGTTTGGCTGGAAAGTTACGAAGTAAGAGTGAGTATACAGGTTCACAGGAACTGACTGGAACAAGCAGCAAATTAACTCGATGTTATTGACTCGAAATGAAAAAAAAGTTGGGGTAGTACATTTGTTAAACCTGACGCAATCGTTATGCGCATTTTGGGCCGATGCATATCTTGGGGCAATCGTTTGTGCCGAGACGCGTGCCACGTCTTCGGACGATGGACGCCATTGGTGTAGCAATGGGCTACTAATCGCTTACGCCAGCCAATGCGAGTGAGGCCTCGCCCACGAGGAAGCCCCACTGCAGAGGCGAGGCCATGCATACATCTCTTGGTCCTAACGGTTTTTCGTGTCGCTTACACGTCTAGTCACGCGACAGAAGACGTCATGTGACTAGGCATAAAATAAGGTCACGAGACTAGGGACGTCTCTAGGCGCGGGACTTGGGACGTCGATTGCGTAAAGATTTCGAGTATATGCTATTGCATCTCAAATGCCTTCACCAAGTTCTACCTACTGAGGAATGTATTCTATGACTTTCAAAAACAACACGTGGGTTCTTTTTCAAGTTCTTTCAATCCGCCACAACTGTCTTCGTGTTTTGGTTTTTAGTAAAGGGAAAGATAAGCTTGTCAATTCATACCCGGTAAGGATTAACGTTGAGATGTTTCATGACGGAGTCTCTTCCGGAACTTAAGTCTTGTATTTCCTGCTGGTATATCCGATACAACTCGTTCAGCTCTCTTGCGGCTTGGGCTGGAGGGATGAAAGAAAACGGAGCAAGGATGAGCACTTTTTGCATTTTTGTTTTGTAGATTTCCAGTTATATGCGAGTCTAAACAGCTTTTTTAAGTCTTCAAAAGTTGTTGCCTGTTATTAAAAATACGCAGAATAAGTAAAAAAATATAGATTGTAAACTCACCGTTTCGAGCTTTCCTTCGCCGCATTCCAGATGAAAGTTCTGTTGAAGAGTAGAACGAAAGATAGATGATGCCATCGGACAGGCCAATATCACGTGCGCAGAACCATTAGATGATTTGTAAACCTTACCATTGATGAGAATTTTCTGCTTTCCGATGATCTCGTCGCATAAAAGACGCTGGCGATCATATCGAACGATCATCAAATCACGCTGCCGAAGTTCGTGTTCTCTGATCAACTGATCAGTTTGCACTCTCAATTTCTGACAGTTTTCAGAGTTAAGGTTTGTTCATTACAGCGACTGTTTTACCGCAACCATTCAAGCAGGAGTACGCACCTCAGCGGGGTTGTTTTAAGGCAATATAACACCTCGATGGTCTGCTTTTGGTACAACTCTCTACCTTTCCTTCTGCTCACATAAAAGACGAATTACAATCATCTGAATCAGCTGAAGTATTACTTTCCATAAAATCAACAAAGTGGTCCGTGAAGAATTTCCTTCCAAGTGTATGACACATTATTGAGAACAAAGACATAGATAATGCTTATACTGCTTTCGGAAACACAGAAAGCATGCCTCTACCCCACCAAAATTCTGAAAAGGAAAGTAAGAGGTTTAGGTAATGGAAAGTATTCCTATGTTTAGTTAAACAAAACTATTATGCAAATGAAATTAGCATGGTGGGTAGTTGGGACGTTTGATTTGGAAAAAGCTGCCAGTGGTATCAAAGTCAGAATTATTGAGTTCCTTCACTTCTATGCGATTTCTACTTCAATTGAATTCAATTTAATGCAATGTTTATTTTTCACGTGCTTATCAACAGCTCGAAGGCCCTTGCAGTAAAACATGAAACATGATGTACATACTCGCTACAAACGTACATGCTTAAATGTCATACACATGCTTAAAACCGTACACGGGCTTAAAATTTGTACACATGCTTAAAACGTGGCAAATTTGTACAAAAATCGTAAATGTTGCGCAACTTTGTGTTTAAAACACGTTAGATTCGTGATACCGGTGACAAACTGTGATGGAGATATGGGTAAACTATTCTACGATTTCTAGAGCTTCTGCTAACAGCGATACGGAAGGGTAGAGAAGCCAGATGAGTAGGACTGTCTATTGATCCATGAACATGAACAAATGTATTAATTTATCAGAATGGTGCTTGTTCACTCTAGTAACAAATTGTATGCTTGGGAGAAGAGCGTGTTGGTTCAGGTGATCTTTCTTTTTATTCTTTCTTCAACAAATTGTCTTCGCTATTTATTAATCCGTAAGAAAATGGCTGTTTTTACTTGTAACTTCTGCTTTCAGAACGATTCGAGGTATGCTTGCAGGGCAAGCGCTCCATCTCGCCCGGGCCATTCCATGCCAATGGAGACGCGGCAATTTTCTTTCATATCTGGGATATGTACGAACAAAATTAATTTGGATAAAGAAAGCCTCTAAACTCCAAGAATTTTGTTTTGTGAAAAAATAAATTACATGTTTGCCGATATGATGCTTACGCGGCAATTGCTGTATGTCTGGGATATGTGCGAAAAAAATAACTTAGATAAAGAAGCCTCTGAACTCCAAAAATCTGTTTCTTTGTGAAAAAATAATTTTATTTTTGCTAATATCATGATTTAAATTTCTGAAATTTGGATAAAACCTATGTAGTTAAGAAAATATCATAAAAAATGGTTACGTATCATACAAAGTTAGGTAGGCGACTAATTACTTAATAATATTCCCCATCTTACATTAAAATGCAAATATTAAAAGACGCCATTTCGAGTCTAAAAAGGAGCTCCAAAAAGTAAATACTTTATTAGATTTCTTTAATGTTTTTTCAGTCAACTTGGATTTGGGTGTTAAGCTACAATACTTTTTTTTGTTCTCTTAAGAATAGTAATTGAATTTCTCGTATTCAATTTTAAAATCATCGTTTTGTTCAGTTTTAATCAAATGCCCAAATCTCCAGTTTCTGCAGAAACGGCCATATTGAGAGCCAGCAAAAGCAGCGTGGGCAGCGGTGCCCGAAACTTTCGAAATAGCCGAAAGTTCAATCCACCTCATCTGTTCAACATACCAAAAAAATAAAAGAAAAGAGTACTTTTTGTTGTTGCTGAGAAATTATTTTTTTATAGATGAACCTGTCCGATCATGCGTCCAGGCGCTGGCCTCATAGGCGACGCACACCGGCGTGTGCCAGCGAGGCGTCAACGGCGTGACACGCCGCCGCAAGATCTCCAACGCCGTCCCGAAAACACGCTTTATTTTCATTTTAAGTGGATGTTATCCCGACTTCCATGCATCCATATCCTCTTTACGTTACGTCTTGATTTTACGTTACGTCTTGATTTTCCTCTACTCTGCCCAGATAACTGCCGACAAACGCAATCCTGCATCGTCCGCTTCCCGAGTTTGGGAATGCGTATTGCGCGTCGAAATAGTCTGTCGTATGTGCAGATGTAAGAACAATTCAGACCGGATAGCTCTTCACCGACGAAAAACGATAACAGTGACGTGGCTTCCCATTGAACTTATATGTATTTTGATAGAACTAAGATGTATTGAAGTTTGTTGTCGCATCCACCAAGGACGTGCTGCCGAGATTGGTGACGATGTCATGGAAACGACTACGTCACTCTCTAGCGTCATTGTCGGCAGGGCTTGTGGCAATCATTTTGCGCGCATTATTGAAATCAAGAGTAAAAACGTGAAAGCCGGTCGATAAATAGTATATAAAAAAACTATTACCCGTCCACAAATTATGTTAACTGGTCAAGCCTCTGATAGTTGTTGGCATCAATACTGCAACTGCAACAGGACCCATGAAACCATTTATTAAAAATGTAACCGACAATTTGGTAAAACACCGGCTTACCATGACGGTTATTATCTCATCTAATGTCCGCTTAGCCTGACACTAAGATGGCGAAGACTGCACCCGTCTGACTCCCGTCTCTTATCAAACACACTTCCTCTAAAGACTCTAAAAGTACTAGTAGTAAGTTCAAATTTCGAGACATGTTCTGCTGGCCTCCAGTGTATTCCGGAGTCTAAAATACTGCACAAGATCGGAACCTCAGGGGTGTGAGGCGTCTGCCGCGAAGAGTGAAATGCCTTTTCCATCATTACAGTTCTGCCTTTTGGTAGCACTAGATATTCTATCAAAATGCATTCAAATTCAATAGAGAAGCGAAATCACCGTTATCATTTCAAATTCGCCTACGAAGCGAGCGTCTGGAAACATAATCGAAAAAACTCATCTATAAAAAAAAATTCTCAGCAACAACAAAAAGTACTTTTCTAATTTTTTTGGTATGTTGAACAGGTGAAGTGTATTGAACTTTTGGCTATTTCGAAAGTTCCGCGCAGCGCTGCCCAGATTGCTTTTTTTCTGGCTCCGAATATGGCCGTTTCTGCATAAACGGGAGATTTTGGCATTTAATTAAGACGCAACAAAACGAGGCCTTGAAACTTTAATGCGAGCAATTCAATTATTTGTCTTAAGAGAACAAAGGTAAAAAGTGTTGTAGTTAACACCCAAATACAAGCTGACTAAAAAAATGAAGCAATCTCATAAAGTCTCTTCTCTTTGGAGGTCCGATTGAGGCTCAAAATGTCGTCTTTCAATATTTGTATTTTAATATAAGATAGGGCATATTAATAAGAATTAGGCGCCAACCTAAATTTGTGTAATAACCAACGATTTTTTAAAATATATTTTTTAACTATACAGGTTTTATGCAAATTCCAGAAATTTAAAGCGTGATATCAGCAAAAATAAAATTTATACTTTCACAATAAAAAAATGTTTTCTTGAAGTTCAGATGCTTCTGTATACAAATGATTTTTTTTCGTACATATCCCAGACATAAAAAAATTGCCGTGTCCTTTATGGCTTGGAATGAACCGCCCCCATTTTGGATGCATTATGGGTGTTGTAACTCGCAATACCGATTTGCGCTTTTTGTTTATGCAGCGTTCCATCATTTTGGATCACAATGTTATATAACGTTTCAGCCCCTAAATTTCGGTTCAGTAAAGGATACTTTCGACCTCCAACTTGTGCACTTGCGTGAGGAGCCTGAGAAGCTCTCGCTGTTCTTCAGAGCTCACGACGTTTGGTAAGTTCTGAAATCCAAAGATCAATTTGCTGAATGACGATACCGACACTCTTTAACAACACTTATGTATTTCTCGCGCAATGGATGATTCTCCCGCTGTAAATCTACTATATGCTAGCTCTGCGAACAAGAAACGAGTAGGGCTTGCTTTGAGCTTTCGCCCTCAAACAATAATTAAAAACGAACGTCTTGGTGAATAAATACGAATAAATGAAAGGATAAAACATCGAGGACGGGGATGGAAACAGAACTTCTTGAAAGAAGTTCTGTTTCCGCCCTCGATGTTTTATCCTTTAAGATTATTCGTACCCTCAAATAACATTATTCTATTTATGCATGCAATATCGTGACACTTTGAAGATTACCTACGACTTCATGAGCATGTTTTACAGGTGGTCAGGTATCTCCTACAGTATGCCGACACCCTGAGCAGTTTATGAAAAGTGTTTTGTGATAAATTTATATATATATATATATTTTTTTTTTAATTGGTCTTCGACAACAATATTATGACTGCGGTGCTTTTCATACTCAATTTTTATCTAAATTCGCCAGTATAAGACTATAATTAATACACAAAAGTGACAGTTTCACAGATTTTTTAATAGTATGGCCTCGAATAATCTATCTTATAAGAATGAATTGAGGTATATCTGCCACGTTTAATGTTTGATACACTGAACACTTCTACCTGAAACGATCCGATGATTTGATTAAACATAAAATTTGAATTCGAATCCAAATAACCATATTGCCCATAAACTACCTTCGCGTGGAAAAGTAAAAAAAAAAAAGCAACAAGGTCAGTAGCATTAAAATACGGTAATATATTAAACAAAAACAGCCTCTATGGTCACTGGCAAAATAAAAACGACAGCGCGTGTCTCTTGAAAGTCGGTCATCCTGCGCGCGACCTTCTACCGTGCCATAGCCTCCTCTATACTCACAAAGCCTGGCAGTTGGACGACGGAGCCATAGAGTGCCCGGTCGCAGATTTCGAGCGCGAGGATCTGCTAACACAGAGCATCAAAGAGCCATTTCTCGGGGAACCTGGACGTCAGCGCACAGCTTTTGCAGCGGCGAGGACCCGAAACACACTTGTTCGCTCGGGACAAGCGTGTTTCGGCGTCTGGCCGCAGCGGGGCGCCAGTCACGTGGCTCTCCTCTGATGCGTTGTGTGCCGCTCCACCTTTTCCGTTTCGGCGGTTGCCTCTCGTGGCGATCTGCCAGGCTTTGTCAGCATATAGGAGGCTATGACCGTGCTCTGGCTGCGCATGCGCTCAAGGTGCACGAGACGGCTTGCGCTACGAGGCGGCACTACTGAAGAACCTCCCTGACCTTCTCACCAAGTCGGTGACAATAGCAAAAAACAAATAAAAGAATATTTCTACCTCGGTCAGTTTGTAGGTCCTATCGCGAGCGTCTTCGAATTCCTTCTCGACGTCTTCCCGTAAGGCAAGGAATTTCTGTTGTTCTCCTTGAATGTACTCAATGTCTTCCCAGGCTTGCCTCACGTAGTCCGGTTCCTCGTCTGCTAGAAAAGAGAATCGGAAAAATGCGAGTCTTAAGAAGTATCTTTTTATCATTTATCTTTTATTTAGTAGCAACAGCAGCACTGAACGGTACCCCTTACAAAGGAATCAATTCTGATCGATTTAATTGGTATAGCAAATGGGTCAGTAGGTCTTACTTCAGCTTCGCCTAATATGCAACAAGATACGTTGGTCCAGTAGCTAATATTGGTTTCATCATTAATGAGCATAGCCTTCTTCTCATTAAACCTTGTTCCAGTGAAATGTTTGTCTTTTATAAAATTTAAATTGATTAAGAAACGTGACGTTTATTTTTTGTAGATTTGATACGAGGCGACTATGTTTTTTTGCATTATTTTACGCATGTTAAAGTTCTATTGAAGTCGCTTGTGTATATTTAGAAGTTACGTAGACTAATTAACCGTGAGCCAAACACCTAACTCCGCTTTGCGAGAGAGAAAATACACGGATAACAAAGTCACGCGGCAAATCGCCGGCTGCTGATTGGCCTAGAAGGCATATGATTCCTATTGGAGTATTCTCAATGCTAACATCGAGTAGTGCCGAGGAAAAGCGTTATTTTATCGAACTGACTGTCTAACATTACTTATGCTCCGGACGATACTGGCGGGAGAGTACAGAGCAGATTCTTACCTTGGTTGTCGGCTACTTCAAACTTCACTTTTTCAGTCTCCCATCTAAAAGCAAACGGTACAACGGGATCAATTTTTCAGAACGCATCTATAAAAAAGACATTTCGCTTAACCTCTAGATCCCTGAAGACCATATTATCTTTCTCTATATATTAACACTTTACCAATTTCAAAGTTACGAAACGCAGGTTAATTTGTATGAACCTTTATATGATGTAGTTATAAAATATAAACATTCCACATTTAAATATAATGCATGAACATGGTGGACGTTATATATATATATATTTATAAATATCGTCATTAAACACCGTTACTAGCGAAAATATTTTTTTATTTACACTTTTTTTAAATGAACATACAACAACTCACATTTTTCCTTATTCTCGTTTGATCACTTTTTAATGAATCTGGGCACGCACTTTTCAGCATACCACATTATACTTTGGCCCGAGAAAAAAACGAGCGATATGCCAGTGACCCCTTTAAATACGCATGACTCACGCGACAAACAACCCCGACAACAACAACAACAAAGAAAAAAAAAGTCATAAAATATGCACGTACTGATTGATAACAATGCTGAGTTTTTCCAAGTCCGTGCTGAGCGCCAGCAAGCAGTTATCGATCTCCATCATCTTGCGCCTGGGAAGGGTACAGACATTGATATCATCGATTCCTGAGATACGGCGATACAGATTACAGTCCTTGAAGCTCCATTATTTCCGGAAGAATGCCGAACACCGGCCGAAACTCCCATCGTCTTTTGACATATCGATCTGTTCGAGGGTCCGTTTGCGCACGAGGCACATGCACTCCGTCTCAGTGGCATGAGCCCGGGTTTCGTCCACAATTGATTTGACATTTGGAACCGGACGCCTGTTTGCCTGGACCCGTATCGTCCTTGCTTGCCCACGGATTGATGTACGGTCACGTAATTTCATAAGTGGCCAGATTCATGATTTCAAACACGATAACGAGAAGCCGGTTAGGCGAATTAAAAGAAACGTTCTTTCCGATCGATTCGAAAAGAAAAATGCAGGTATTGTTCATTGAATGATTATTACGTAAATATAGGTAATATAACACGGATTATACAGAGTAGATAGGCTACCTGAAGAAACATTTTATCAAATAGCATAACCAAGCGCTTTTATTATTTGATAAGAATTTTT